>JBBBDQ010000555.1:3007500-3055000 GCA_037127315.1 Ascarosepion bandense
ATGCCCTTAGTCTTTGATATGATTAACTGTTCAAATCCTTCGATTATTTCTTCATTATTAGAGAATGTTTTATTGGTTACGAAAAGCTCAAATGGCTTAAATAAATGGTAATCAGTAGTAGAGATATCAAATGAATAGAGAAAATGAGAAGGAATTTCATAATTCAGGCTTTGCAGCTTTTGAACAGCTGATTGAGAAGCGTGCGGTCGTGCGTAGTCGTGCAATCGGGCAATCCCTATTTATAAATCTAGAATGTATTTTTCTTCAACTATTTTTGTGCATATACACAATTCCTTTCTGCAAGGTGGCTATGACTGTTTTCTTTTGAGGCAAGAATGCATAATTTGACAGACCACCATACAGTAACCATTAACTTTGTAGTGTATTCAATGTTTTGGGTATTATTTTGGTAGGCAACTTGCATCTAACCATTGGCCTAACCTCTTTCTCATCGCATGTATTGATTTGATGCGAAATTGTTTATTTGCCATGTTTGTACACCTGTTAGACATTGTTTCATTGTAAACCGTTTTCAATGGGCTTACGAGTAATAATGTATTGAAAGAAAGATTATCTAGAATGAATAGAATCAGGAATAAGTCAAGATTTTACTTCGTTAGAGTACCGAATCAGCAACCATTAAAAAATGCGGCATTTAATCTATGACAACTTTATATATATATATATATATATATATATATATAAACTTATTTATGAATGGAACTTTGTGTGTGTGTATGTGTGTGTCTGTGTCTGTGCCCGTTACCTATAGTTTCCGAAACGGCTGAACCGATTTTCTTGAAAGTTTACACAGTTGTACTATAAACGTCTGCGAGTGTTCTTAGCTAGGTTTTGTGTTGAGGTACCCCGATAAATATCGAAAATCGATAATCGAAAAAATCGGGTTTTAGAAGGAGTGGTCCGATTTTATTCAAATTTGATACACTCATAGGCAAAGACATAAGAAACGATATTCAGAAGTTTCAAGGTTCCAGTTCTATCCTTGGATGACTTATTTGACTCCGATATTGGAAATCGATACCCCGATATTCTACCGGGTCTGATCAAAATCAGTTTTTCAGCCCTTTTATTTTAGTTTTTGCTTCGGGTTTGGCTCTAAGTAGGTATAATTGTAGTTCTTATTCTTAGCCATGATGTCATTTACTCAGAGGACTTATTTAGCCTTCAAAATTCAGTTTACGACGAAAAAAACTTCTTTGATATCGATAGCAGGAAATCAAAATTTGACTTACATCCATTCATTTTTCTTTCAGTCTACGGTTTCGCTTTAACTGGAAACATCTATTGCTTTTTAGTCTTTCGTGCCAATGTCCAAAGAGTCTGAGCTCCAGGACCATGGATTAGTTTTAAAGCTTTCATTAAACCCTAGCAACGCCGGGCTATACTGCTAGTATATATATAGGTATAGATGTCCAGTCCGTAAACGGCGAGGATACTCCAAGAAGATTAACTTAATATGAAATATGAAATGTTATATCTATATAGAGAGATTAATGCATGTTATCCAGAGCAATATGATATTCAAAAAGGAAAACTCAACACGTCATTTAAATTGCTTATAAATTATAATTCATTTCAATAAGCTAAATTAGCTCATTTCATCACACCACAAAATATTCGTTCCATTTAGTACAATGTTTTTGCCGGAATAAGCCTTTCCTTTAACTGAAGAGAAGAATAAGAAAAAAGAAGAAAATGGAATAAAAGAGTCAAGACAGAGCCATTGGCGTCATCCCAGTTGGAGGTATCCAGAGCAGTCGCGAAGATGTTGACCACCAAATCATTAACCGCCTACTTCTAATTCCATGGATACGTATATATTCGAAACCCCTTAAATTAACCCACCCAGGTACACTAACTTATATCCACATACACTTCTGCGCACACATTCCCATATGTGCATACAAATGTGACTGTGTTTATGCTTATACATATCTATAGACTTACATTTATTCATGCCCACATACGAATCTTACGTTCGTATGCTCACATATATATTTTATAAAGTCGGGATTTTCGCGCGTATAGTGTTATATATATGTAAGTATGCTAACAATTATCATACATACTCCCAAAATTACGCATATATTTTCATACTTACATACATCCTCACATCCATATGTATAGATGCAGCCGCACACCAATATGCGTGTGTGCGCACATATAAATGTATTCTTCATACATACATTCATCTATTTATATCCACATACAATTATTGAGCTCACACACTCGCAAATTTATGAGGAGCGGATCTACGCACACATGTATACACACACACACACACACACACACACACACACACACACACACACACACATATATATATATATATATATATATATAAACAACTTTTTATTTACCCTGATGTCTAAAGATGTATGCCTGTGTATACTTATCTATCTACTTTTAGTTCCCAAACGAGGTGGTATATTTTACATTTCATGCATCATAACAAACATTACACATATATATCTATATATACCGGCATATATCATTCGGATCTTGATATTAACCTGTACACATATGAGTAGAATGTTCAATACATAATTAAGGTATAATCAGTTCATGAATGTACACTCGACTACATCCAAGATTAGCACAACCTACATATAATTAAAGGTGTTCTCATATACTGGAAAAACATATGCATAATTAGGTCCAGTCTTATGCATGAAATACACTTATACTTAGGTGCACCCCTATACACGCAATAATACATACAATAATTCATATAACACATATATTCATAACTATACTTGGGAACATTCACATAATTAGGTACACACATATACACGAAAAACATATCTAACCTTAAATTAGGTGCACCATTATACATATGAAATATTTTTATCGAATTCATTCTGGTAAAATCATTTACAATTACACAGTTCAAGATATACATATACCTATAACTGTGCATTTTATTTTACTCTACAGTTACAAAGGATTGTATTATGTGTTAATGACTTAGTGGTCAACATCTTTGCGACTGGTCTGGATACTCCCAACTGGGGTGACGCCAATGCCTCTGTCCCGTATCTTTTTTCCTTTTTCTTCTTCATTTTTCTTATTTTTCTCTTCAGTTAAGGAAATCCGGCAAAACGTTTTGTAGCAAATGGAACGAATATTGTGTGGTGTGATGAAATGAGCTAGTTTAGCTTATTGAAATGAATTATAATTTATAACCAATTTAAATGTTGTGTTTAGTTTTCATTTATATATATATATATATATATATATATATATATATATATATATATATATATATATATATGTCATCCACATACAAGCCTGTGATTTGGTGTCAATCGGAGTCTCTACACCCTAAGCCATAGAATAAGAGAAGGGAAATTTTACTGTGTTATATATAAGCGGTGTGTAAACACGTCAATAACCAAGAGAACGCTTAAATTGCAGAAAATATATATATATATATTGTGTGTGTGTTTTTTGAACTGAAGTGCGGTCTATAAGAGCTCCGCAAAATAAGCTATTATCAATGTATTTATAAAGGCATCCAATTTATATATATATGGGTTCTGTGGGTTCTAAAGACAAATCTATGGGTGAGATACATTGATCACACTTTCATACTCTGGCCACAACCAGGAGGAGGTCCAGACGTTGCTCGACCATGTGAACTCAATAAGACAATCTATACAGTTCCTTATGAAAAAGTATGTGGCAACAAACTGGTATTCCTGACTGTGGTAATAACTCGAACAGAGGCAGGGTTCAAGGTATCCGTATACCGCAAGCCAACATTCACCGGACAATACCTCAACTTAAACTCCCATCACTCATACAATGTAAAAAAGTATCATCCGCTGCCTTTAACATCGAGCAAAAGTCATAAGCGGCGATCCAGAATCATACGAACAGGAAATGGTCAGTATAAGCAGTACCCTACAACGAAACAATTATCCAGGGTACATGAAAACAACTCCAACATACACATAAGGGAGGGCGCATGAGGATAATATCACTCAGAAAACAATCTCGGTCTGTTTACCCTTTATGAAGGGGTTATCGGAGAAGGTACAAAAAATCTGTGGTGTATATAACATCATGACGATCTTCAGAAGTGGTTCTACACTTCGCAAGTACCTCTCCCGAGTAAGACCCACAACAGAGGAGGACATGACTAAGGACTGTGTGTATGCCATTTCATGTAGTTGTGGAAAGAAATATAAAGGGGGAACAGACCGCACCCTTAAGGTAAGGCTACACGAACACTGCAAGGCCGTAACAAAAGGGGAGATATAAAAATCAGGCTAGCTGACCTCATATGGAGGGAGAAAAAAGATCACCGCCACCTTAAGGAATCAGCACATATGCTAGGCTTAAAAAATCTCTTAAGCCAACCAAACACTACACAAATTGGGAAACAGTAATGCGAAATGCTAGAGAAAATCAACAGTGTCAAAAATTGCAATATGAGCTCTGGTAAAAAATACTAGAGAAAACTATTAACATCAAATATTATACAGCTAGTATATATATATATATATATATATATATATATATATATATATATATATATATTCGCACTATGATTGAAAGTATAAGGAAGGAGGTGTAATTGTTTTCATTATTTTTATTTTCCCAAGTATATTCAATCTACTCCAAGATCCTATTCAGGGGTGAATTGCTAAAATAAAAGTTAATATATTTAACAGTTAATCATTTTTTATAGGTACGTAGAACACGATCTGTGAATTAGAAATTAAAAAAATTTTGTAAGGGAGATAAATTGCTAAAACAATATTTATTTTTGCAAAAAATACAAAAATTGAGGCACAAGGCCGAAAAGGGGAGGGGTAGAGGTTGGTACTCACTTAACTATCCTATATCTAGCTAAATACTATTACGACCCAATCACTCATTACAATTTGCGCATTCACCACAAGAACCCATCCATCATCTCCCAATCCTTCACACACCACAATACCACATATTTACCAGGTGCACCTAAAATAAAAATGTATTTATATACAATATAATATATAATTTAAAACATTTAATGAAAGATGAAATGATGGGAGGGGGATGAACCCAAAAAGCAAACTAAAATTACAACAAATTTTTTAAACTAAAATAATAAACAATGTTTGTAAGACCTGTTCATCCCAGAAAAAGAGTGGCCGCTGTATTCTGCCAAACGGCAAAATCAAGAAGCGCACTCGCTAAGGGAGTGGGGTAGATAAAGTAATTAATGAAATGGGACAACTAAACTGGGGAGGTTGGGAATCATAACAAAAGAGAAGGCCGGGTGCAGGCTAGGAACACATTCATTCACATTAACTAGGTACACAAAAGAGAACTACCTTAACCAGGGAAGGGTTCCAAAGAAATCCACCCCGATGTAACCAGCAGATCTAAAAGAGAAAATCAAGGCTAGCCCCGTTCACGCGAACCAGGCTCGCCACATTTAGCCAGCTTTTGCTGAAGTCTGTCGAAGTCAAACGTTTCCAATCAGTTCTAATCCTTATTTTGAGCATCAGCTCAAAATATCGGATCATATCCTGATCTGAAAGACGCTGACCTAACAAGACCTCCTCCGTTCGCGTTGTCCAAATCACCATTCGAGCCATGGCTAGCAGCGACAGAAACACCATACGCTTCATCGCAGAAAACAGGAGTGACACATTGTCGCAGGCAAATGCACGATCAATGAGCACAAGCTCTCGCGGTTCGATACGAGCAGTCAACTCGCCGACACGGTCCCATAGAGGGCGAACCCGCGAACAATGGTAGAAGGCGTGCGAACCGTTTCTTCCAAGCCAAGGTTGCAGCGTTCACAATCTGGCAAATCTGCCAGGCCCCATATGAAGGCCATGTCATTGAGACATTGAGAGACAACCGATTCCGAGCCAATCGCCAGGTGAGCGAAAACTCAGCGTTGCTGAGATAATCGGTACCTGGCGCCCATGACCAGAACGAGCGAAACTCATTCTCCGACAAGCGGAGAACATCACGTAACGAATCCTTTGCGACGTTCTCCACTAACCCACGATAGAAGACTCTCCTAGGCTGTGAAAGGTCACTGGACCGTGGAATGGCCCCCAAGGCCGTCAGGCATTCGAGGAGAAAACTCGATCGCCCTCGAGGCTTACGGCACCGCCTCGAGATGGGGGGAGTGATAGTAAGGCTAGGGAACATGAATCTTCCAAAATTGCTCGCCTGAGAAAAACCAACCTTGACGCAGTCTTGTGGCCCATCAGGTACAGCATTCCCAGACCCCCATGACACGGACGTTGGTAACAGACACGTTTGTCGACGTAGTGTTTGCGTCCTCTCCACAGAAGGGAGAATAGCAAACGCTCGATCACCTCCCTACTCCATTTACAAAGTGGAAGTACTGACAACCGGTAAAGGATAATGGGAAAGACGTATGTAGCTCACGCCTCAGCCAAACCATTTAAGAACAAATTCCTTCGACGTCAAATCTCGAACGACGCGCCGACCTTTGCCAGCAGTTCTGACCAATTTTTCTCTATCTGGAGGTCGGGCCCAAAACACACTCCAAGAATGCGGACAGGGTCGTCCGTCCAATCGAAGGGCCTCGGGAGGGTAACAACCTTTCAGGCACCTAACCGCAAGCGGGACGACTTGTGGCGGTTAATCTTGGCCCCTGTCACCTATTCGTACCGTTCAAGCGCCTTCTGTATCACCTCGATGTCACTCCGGGAGGACACGAAAGTAGTAACGTCATCGGCGTACGCGGAAACCCTGGCTCGAGCACCACCAGGGACAGCGATTCCACGTAGGGCTGGACTGCAGGCCCTGTCCCTTAGCCGGCAAAGGAGGGGCTCCAACGCCAAAGCATAAAGTAGGGGCGACTGTGGACAACCCTGTCGGACCGACCTAGACAGCGCCAGAACTCCCGACAACTTTCCGTTAACCTGTATCACAGCTGTTGGGGATTGATACAGTAGGCTAATCCAGCAGCGGAAGTTGGTTTCGAATCCAGCGGTCTACAGGACAGCCGCCAGGAAACGATGGACAACCCTATCAAATGCCTTGGACTGATCCAAATTGATCAGTGCGGGTTCTTCGTCGTCTTTTATCCCTTCTATGATCGTGCCATTCACAGTACAAGTCTACTCAAGTCCCAACAGAGACTCGGCAACTAATGGCAAACGATTTTGCAAGATCTTGGCCAAAATCTTTAACTCTGTGATTAGCAAAGTTATGGGCCGGTAACCCTCTAATACCTTCCCCACATCCTTGCCTTTTCTCAACAGATACATTGCTATAACTGTAATATATGCGAAGCAATACAACATGCGGCTTTAAAATTTTTGTCGGCGTAAATTTTGTCAAAGTTTCTCCTCACTGAAGGTCTCTAACTGACACTAGAGTTCTGTGGAGCCGACAAAAATTAAAACAATGCGCGTGCGCAAAATTAAAAGAATATAAAATGGCAGTAATTTACCCATCGAACCCAATATATATATATATATATATATATATATATATATATATATATGTGTGTGTGTGTGTGTGTGTGTGTGTGTGTGTGCGTGCGTGTGCTTGTAGCGGAAATACGTTTCAAAACGCCCCACACATCTTCATAAATAAGTATTTATCTATAAATGATACTGAATATATGTTCCTTTTTAGAATAGTAAATATGAACAGTTATTTTTAACAAATGCATTTATATACATTTAATAAATAAGACGAAGCCAAAAATAATTCACTATCCATTCATAAATATGGTAAAGTGATAGCACAAGTGAATGTCAATTTGTAGATTCTAAATGTTTTTTTTTATGGTCTATCTTATTCTGGAAGATTTTAAATAGCTGTTAAAATACTTAGAATGCTAGTACAATGTGTCAGTTGATTGTTTTCTGTCATCACACTAGTAACCATTATGCCATAAATTAAGAAACATTTCACAGACATTTTTTCTTCTGTGCCTTGTCCCTTCAGGACGTAGGTGATCATGGTTTTCCACGTCTCCCTATCCCTTGTGGCTCTTAGTATGTTTGTTCCTGTTACTCCTGTCAAACCCCTGTTCCGTCAGCCACCTGATCAGGCCTTGCAAATATGTTATCCGCTGCCTTCCTCTTTCTCACTTTCCTCCTATCTGGCCAGTCAGTATCAGGTTCTCCAGGCTCTCCTTCCTCATTGCGTGTTTCTAGGAACTTCAGTTGTCTCTTCCTGATGCTCAGTATCAATTTCCTTTTTGTTGCCATTCTTTCCAACACGTCATCGTTGCTCGCATGCTCAGTCCACGATATCCACAGCATCCTTCTGTAGAACCACATTTCCGCTGCTTCCAGTTTTGTCCCCATTTTCGATGATATTGTCCAGCATTCACTGCCGTATTGAAGAACTGACATCACGTTGCATCCAGCACTCTTTTCTTTGTTTCTAGTGAGATTTTCCTGTGTGTTAGTACTTTGCTCAGTTTCTGGAACGCGTCCTTTGCCATGCCAATCCGCCTTCGGATCTCCGTGTCGCACTTTCCATCTCCTGTTAGAACACTTCCTAGTTATTTAAATTTTTGTACTTGCTTGATTCTGGAATCTCCCACCTGTATTTGGCATTTTGGGTTGTACCTTTTGCTGATGACCATGCACTCAGTTTTCCTTAAAGTTTATTTGTAGTCCCTTTTTGTCACTCTCCGCTACCTTTCCGTGTCTGCAATCAGCTATGTATCATCTGCATACCTTATGTTGTTCAAGGTTGTGGCCTCCAATAACAAATCCTGGCGTGTCATCTAGGGTCCTCAAAATATTTTCGCTGTACAGGTTGAACAAATCCGGTGAAAAGGCTCATCCTTGTCTTACGCCTCTTTCTATCTTTGTAAATCTACTGAGATCGTTACCTGTCCGTATGCAGGCCTTTGCTGCCAGTGGAGATTCTTGATTAATCTTATGTCTTTACCGAAAATGTCGAGGCTGCCGAGCATCTCCATCAATTCTTTGTGTCATATCTTGTTGAATGCCTTTGAATAGCATAGGTACAAGTCCTTCTTCATTTGTATTGCCCTTTCGGAGAGCATCCTGATCATGAATATGGGGTTTCTTGTTCCAGTGTCTTTGATGAACCCGCACTGTTCCTGCGCTATGTCTGGCCTGATTCTGCTTCTCGCTCTATTCATCAGGATTCTGACTATCAGTTTTGTAATGTGACTCATTAAGCTGATAGTTCTGTGTAGTTCACACTCGTTTGCACCTGGTTTCTTCGGCATTGTGCTATAAATATCGACTTGCATAGATCGTCTGGTATTATTCCACTGCTATAAATTTCGTTTATTATGTCGGTAATTTTTTCTATGCCATATTCTTCCAAGGCTATCAGCAGCTCTATCACTATGCCGTCTGGACCAGCTGCTTTGTTTCTGTTTGGCCATTGCAGCTTTCACTTCGGATTTTAGTATTTCCGGTCCATCCATCTCCTTGTGTATTCTCGGTTGTTCTCTCTTGTCGCAAAAAAGATTCTTCCCATCTCTGGAGTATTTCCTCTTTCTTTAATATGATTGTTCTATCCTTGGATTTTATGCATCCTGTTGAGGAGCAGGTTTTTGTCCTGTCAGTTCTCTTATCTCTTTATGTAACTCTGCTTTGTTGATCCTGCTTAGTCTCTTTACTTTTGCATCACAGACATCAGACATACCATAATTAGTTATTTACCTAAAGCTAAATATTGCAGAGTTCTCAGTAAAGAATCATGCACCAGTGGTTCGACAGTTGGTAAGTAGAAGTAACATAACTCCATGGTGAGACTACTCACGATCTGGTGCCATTCAAAAGATATCTAACTGAAAAGGATTGTAAGAATGATAATGAATCATCAAAAGATTAGACACAAAGGTGAGCGACACTTCTCAGTCTTTAAATATAACATTTCCACATTAACCTGTTAGCAAAATACTTTCCTATATTATGGTAAGACATTGGCTAGATGAAGACACCATTGGCAATAATAACATTATTTAGAAGGTATTTATGGTAGGTATATGTGGAAGTTATTTCTGCCGTAGCCTGTATAGTGAGCAAAAGCTGACTTACACCAGTGAAAATTTTAAAAACGAATTATCAGGACAAAGATTCTTAACATACTTTCAATGTAACCAAACACAGGTTTGAAAATAAGCAAATACAACCTATTCAACTGACTTATTGAGACTAGAGACATGAACCAGATTGAACATTTCTGCCTATGTTTGTCTGTCTAATAATTTCAATGAACTGAAGGTTTGCCATTAAAATGGATCCAAAATATCAAAAGAAGATTGCTTAAAGTTAATGGTTGCTTGTAGAATTTACTGGGATGTTGCTATCAAAGATTATTTCTTAAATGATTACACATTTGTTTATTACACATATATCTGATGGGCGCTAGAATGGATTATATGTCCCAGTGACTCTGACAACAATGCCGTCGAGAGATGTAAACTCCTGGTAGGGAAAACATTGGCGACATGGGCGAAGAAGAGAACCTAGACTGAGCGCGATCAACCCCAAAGACCCCAACATTGTAACAAGCGGATAAATGATTACAACAGATTTTAACGTTTGAATTAGCGGATAAAGACGAATACGCATTCTACAGAAGGCGTCACTAGAATTTATAATAGCCAGCACTAGTCCGTTACAGTCTCATAGCTGGATTCTACATGATACATTCCATATGTACCACAATGGGTCACTTCCTGACAAGTTGAGGTCCACCTTAAAAAAATTCTCCTCATCGGCACATTCATCTATTCTGATTTTCTTTCACCTCCAACAAAGGCGTAACAAAAAGGATGAGGTGGAAACTTTTGTTCCTCAAACACGAAAACGAACATTACAACCTGAATGAAGCCGAGTATTATGGATTTAAATCCTTAAAAACACCATCATGTGACGAACAACTATTGGACTTTGAGAAAGATTTATTCTCGGTGATTAATAAAATTAAATTTACGAATGCTACCAATGATTTGCAACAAGAAATGCGAAAAGATATTTCTCCGATCAAGAAATCTGATAAGATAATCATCAAGACTGCCAACTATTATTATTTCGACGTCAATGTATAGCATACATTCATGAACGGAGAAATCGATATATATTATAAAAAGACGCCGATAAACTTGGAAAATACCATCAACAGTGAAGTTAAAAAAATAGTACACTTTAAATCGTTGATAGAATCCAAAAATTGAACTAGTAAGTAGCATTAATAATGGTTAAAGACCACGAAGAAAATTACTTAAACAACCTATAATACCGACTACTCTATCCATCTAAAAACAATATAGGTAAAATCAGCAAAACCATCCTGGAAAGAGAATGTAAAGTAGGAAAAATGCTTTAGGAATCAACTAGTGTCGAAACAAGACCAAGCTATAGAATGTTTCAAAAAATAAATTATTTCATGATAGTTGCACGTGGACTAAAAGAAATAACTCGTAATTCTGCATTGATATGGGTTCGTATGACTCTTCGAAGCCTTGTGAACTGGTTGGCATACTATTAATGTGGAGATTTTTTTCCTTTTCAAAATAAAAAACGGACTGTATAGAGACAATGGAATAATTATCCTACGCAAAACTGATCGACTAAGAAAGGACCTAATAATTTTTTTAAAGATCACTAACTAAATATTGCCAACACTACTAACGCCAAAGTAACAATTTCCTCACTGTAGCTTTAGACTTAAATAATGGCCAGGATAAATCCCATACCAAAATTCATACTTCAACAAATAATCTAGCAACCACTATAGAATTCTATTGAACTTACATAAATCAATTCAATTTAAATTATCTACTAAGAGAGAGTAAGTTGATTGCGGTATAGTTTCATTGGTCAGATACGTGTCACGTGTACAATACTTGTTACGTATACTACATATACGTTAGATATACTTTTTACGTATACGTGTACAATACTTGTTACGTATTTAGAAGGGAAATGTATTTCGTCACTGTAATTCGCACATATTAACGTTACCGACATATACATTCACTTAATTCGTCTATAGTTTAAATACGCTTAACACACACAATTTTCGCTTACATATATTTACATTCATAATAAAATCTAATGTTTTTATTGCGCATTGGCACACACACTTAAACAGACACAAGTTTTTCTTCTACATTTAATATTCATCCAATGATTTATTACACGTGACACATATCTGCCCAATGAAACATTTTTGATTTTTAAATCATTCGACTATAATAAATCACTGATTAAAACTTGTTAAAGTGAAACATTTTCGATTAAAGACATATATTTTCCTACTTGTTCTATATTTTTCTATTCATCCTGTCGGGTTACAATCCATATATTCAACTCAAATATATATATACATGTGTGTGTGTGTGTGTGTGTGTGTGTGTGTGTGTGTGTGTGTGTGTGTGTGTGCGAGAGAGAGAGAGAGAGAGAAAGAGAGAGAGAGCACCTTGGCGTAGTAGAATGGTTACCGAGCTTGTCCCAATAGAACAATTGCGACTGAGTAGAGAGTTTGATCCTCACTAGGTGCCCCATACTTTCGGCCTTATGCCACATCTAAGCTACGGTCAGAAAATTATTATATATATATATATATATATATATATATATATATATATATATATATAATTTCACCTATCAATTTTACTGACTCATAAACCCACACATTCACACATGATTTCTCTCATACATTCATACATGATTCCCTCATTTTATTTAAAAAAAAGAAAATTTTTCCATCGATTGACACATGTATACAATACTTGCTGCGTATTTTAAACGGAAATGTATTTCGTTGCTGTCACACATACTAACGTTATTGACATATTCACTGGCTTAATTCGTCTACAGTTTAAATTCACATGACCCGCATTATTTTCGCTTATATATATTTACATTCATAATATACATCCAATGCTTTATTACACGTGGTACGCAAATTTAAACATACACAATTTTTTTCTTCTACATTTAATATTCATCCATTGGTTTATTACACGTGACACATATCTGACCAAGGAAATCATACCTCAATCGTCAAGCTGTCTTTTGGATTTTTAAAAAGATTGTTTTAAATCATTCGTCTTTAAAAAAATCTCTGAGGAAGCTTGTTTAAGTGAAACATGTTAGATTAAAGACACTTTTTCCTACTTGTTCTTGACATATTCTATCACACACACACACACACACACACACACACACACACACACACACACATATATATATATATGAATGAGTATTTTCTCAAACATATATTCGTATATATGCAGTCGTGTACGAATGCACATGTAAATAAACATTATTACTTGTATCTTTTATGTAATGAACCGAACAAAATAACTGTACGATTGGTGCCCAAAGAATGAAATATTAATGTGGCTGGCCCGACCATTAATATTATTGCAAACGGATACCTGCCATCCTTCCTCAGGCATTTACTTTTATAGTTGGTAAAAAAAGGTTGTCGTTTCTAATCAGCTAGGTTACCAGGTACGTGACCTCAAGTGGCCTACAAGATGTGCAGAGGAGGTGGTTGTCAGAAAGCAGATTGTTAAGGTGCAATAAGCCTCAAACCAGATTTTCCTGATCTGTAAAATTGGTAGGGAAGAATATGTAATGCACACACACACACACACACACACACACACACACACACACACACATATATATATATATATATATATATATATATATATATGTATGTATGTATATTAAATAGAACAAACTTTATTGTTTCTTGATTATCATTCAAGAGACTGTTTTTTCTTGTTTTTAAACTTTAAAGTTGGATATATATTTGTAGTTTTCGAGTTTTTTTAACAGATTTGCGCTACATTTTTTATACTTGATAAATCGCTGGTAGATATGAAGCTAAGCACCAGTAGAAGACACATCAAAACATTAAAATATTAAACAAATTATTCATGACTGAATAATTAATAATTTCAAACAATGTCGAAGTTAAAACGTTATCATGCTGATCTCGCAGACCATTGAGAATGTACTCGAGACGGCAACACTTGCCTTAGAAATATTTTCATCTAAAATGCTAAGTCAGCCTTCATTTTAACATTCTATTAATGCGATTCAAATTAGTTTAATCCTTGTTAGTTAATAGCTTTGCCAGTATTTCATCGTAATTTCAGTTTACATTGTGATTATTCCCACTGTCATTCTAAGAATGTCATTATTCTGTATGGATAAGAAACAAAAGTTATTATGCGCATTATTTTCTTACTCGGGATTTCTATATATGTTTGGGAGTTGCTCTATGTTTGACAAAGTTTTATAAAATCAAACCTACTAATGTAGAATGATATTTTTCTAATAATATTATCTTGAAATCTATAAGGATTGTAAACCATTATTCATTTTGGAATAGCATTAATTTATGCGTTCCTAAGGGCCTTGGACATTTGTATTGTTTACCGTCTGTATTGATAGATGCAACAGAAAGACGCAGAAATAAAGATGAAAGAAATACTCACAAAAAATGCGTAATTTTATTCTTTCGGGTATTTTCTTTTAGAAAATTCTAGACAATATTGTATTCCATAGTCTTACTTTTAAAAGATGTTTAATATTGGCTTAAAACTTATACTGAATAAATTGAAACGAAGGAGTGGGCTAGCATGTGCTGATCTACAACTTAAACAAAAAGCGCAGTTCATTTTACTTGCAAAGACGGAATAAACTAAAAACAATACATATATATTGAACCGATTAGAAACCGCCTTGTAAGTAACACTTGAATATGCTCTTGACTAGAAAAGATTAACCTCTACTCAAGTTTCATACACAAAACAGCCGAAAATTTCTGAAAATCTTAAGCATTTTCATCCATTTCTAAATTTCTGGACAAATTTTAAATGTGTATTAGTAAGGATTATTGTAACAGTACAATAATCCTTACTCATACACACAGTAAAAAGAACCTTCAGATATTGGAGGCCATCTACATTAAATCCAAACAACTCACACTTAATAAAATCATGTTTAAATCTGGCTATAACACATTACATTGCATTTGAATACATGGTTCTGTCATCATTTCGCGTTATCATGCGGTGTGACGTCATAGAACCTCATTGCAAATTTGCGAACTGCGTTTGTTATTTTTGGTAACTATTGCCATTGCCTAGGGGAGTTTTATGTCAACACAAAATAAAATCGTCGCAGATGGTGGATGTCATTGTGTTGGCGTCTTAATAACCTCTCTGAAGATGGCTCATGTGAGCCGAAAGCTTAGAGCCAACTTAGATATATATATACGTAGGGAGATAAATAAAGCAACATCACCTTTCCACACTAAACTGAGTGGTGGTAATGGTGCGGACTGACTGACCGACCGACAGTGGGCGAAGAAGTCAAAAGACACGATCACCAGTGAATTAGAAAATGGAGACCATTTCGTTTTCTTGAAAGACGCGATCGTCAGTGGAATAGAAATAAGAGAGCCTTTTACCCACATGATTAGAAAAAAAGGCGCAAAACTTATGAGAGAAACAGAAAGAACGTCAAAGTTTTCGGACGTACAATTTGGGCCTTGTTACAGAGATCAAACAAAGATAAAAGAAAGGAATAACTGATTCCGTCCTTGTGATTAGAAAGAAAAAAGAGAAAGAAAGAAACCAGACATAAAGACTTTCGGCTTCAGTAACTTCAAATGTTAATATTGTCATCTATTTGAAGTAATCGTCTCTCTGGAAAGATATTCATCTTTTCACTTGAAGCACGACAAAAATCCCAAACAAGTAAGTACATTGTTTTATTTGCAATCGGATCTGAATCGTATTGTTGCTTATTGACGAGGTAAAAAATCTCAGAACATAGAAATTACCCCGTGTCGCAATATAAATTATATTAGTTTTAATTAAAAAACAAATTTAATTAACTATATATTTTCTTTTGTTTGTTATGTGGTTGATACTTTATTTCTTCTATTTCATGTATTATTCGAAAGTTTAAATCGTATATTTTTATGTGACGTACATCTTTATATGAATTATATTTTATTTCCATTTCTATTTAAGATATACATTTTATTCGTTTGATTAAAAAATGAGCAAAATATTGCGGTTTTAAAGTAGTTCTGGAAAGCGTAACATTCGTCCCACAAGAATTTTACAAGCAATTTCAGTCCAAGCCACCCAACTATCTAGCGATTATGAGTCTGGTGAAAAAGTTTGACGTGACCAGGACAGAAGATGATTTGTCGGTTAGTTACAGCAACGACAGTTGAGCACCGGACTAAATTGATGCCCTTGAATGCACGGAGTATGATAAGGCAAGATAACTATCACCCGTTACAAGCGCGCCTCATTCTAGTAATGGTGGCAACCAGGACAGGCAGGTCGAATTTTGTGAACAGTTCCATCAGATGGTCGACGGAGAGCCGGACATCGTGTTTTGAGATCCGATGAGGCGAGTTGTAAACTAAACAGCTGCATCAATAGTCATAATTGTGTCTACTGGGCATCTAGCAACACTAATTGATGATCACATAATCCTTTCGGGTGTCTGTGTTTGGTGAGCCATTTCATCGGAAGGCATCGCTGGCCTGTTCTTTTTCAGCGAAACAGTGACAACACAAAGTTACGTGGCTATGCTACAGCAGCAGCTTTTGCCGTTATTACAAAGCAGGATAGTTAAGAATGTCTGTTCTTTCAGAAGGACGGGATATCGGTCCATTGTGTTACACCTGTGCAAGGCTCGCTGGACGATAATCTGTCCGGTCGATGGATTGGCAGGCGAGGCCGTCTGGTTTGCCAGATTTGACCCCTCCTAACCTTTTCCCTGTTGGGCGTTCTCAAAGACAAATTCTACTCAGCAAAGATACGTAACATCGTTGAACTTAGGAACAAATCCAAGCGCCATTGCTCGAGTGCCGTTGGAACTGTCCGCCAAAGTATGCCGTTCAGTCCCTGGAAGAATTATCAAAGTGCACCATGAAGGGCACACGGAGCTTTAATAAACAGCGTGTTTTATGAGACCAAAAACCTAATCGTGCTCTTTGTTAATTTCTATATTGCAGTTGCTTATTTCTTCTATGTTACATTTATTATGTTGAAATAAAATTATATATTACTTATGGCAGAACCTGTACATATCTACACACACACACACACACACACACACACACACACACACACACACACACATATATATATATATATATAAAGTAGTATTATTGGTAATTTGTAAGGTTAATTCCACTGGGGATCGTAATATTATAATGAAACAAAAAATTGGATAAATTTACAAATCCATTGGTGATAATTAATTTAGTACATATTTTATAAATATCCAACTCCTCAGAATAAAATTTCCCACCCCACAAAAAAAGTAAAATTGAAAAACCTTTATTACTATTATTATTAGTAATAACAATACTTCATAAAGTTATTATTAATAATAATAACAATAATATTAACCAATAAAAATAAATCAATAAATATAAAGTCTTTAAAGGGGTATTATATGGGTATTATGTGAACACATTGGAGAGCCGTTTTAAGGGGCTTATATTACATACATATTTGCATATAAATCATTACTTGCCCACCTACTTGTTTATAAATACTATGGAATTTAAAATCTATTTTTGAATCTGTGTTTGAAAATGAATTCATTCCTTTGGTTCACCGGGATTTTTATATTTGAGTATTACAATTTTTTCCTCCAAATATAGATTGCATCTCTGCCCCTGAAGGTGTTGGGAGAGTTTGTGCATGTCCGATGATCCTCCATTTAATTTGTGGGGTGAGTCTCCGTCTTTTAGCTTCCAAAAGTGCTTTAATTTATAAGATGCATTATTTCTGTCATAGAAAATATAACAGTTAAAAAAAAGTTACATCAAAAGCATCAAGAATCTATTTAAAACCCGTTGGTACCAACACGTGTCATCGTTTAATAATAAAGCGTACCGCAATAGCACCTCATTTTCTACATACTATGGGCAAGTAAAAGAAATTAATAAATTCCTACCGTAAAATGGAAAATATTTTTAAAAAACTATAACTTGTAAATCTTCACATGAGCCATGTTTTCTGTGTGTACAGAAAGTTTTTCTAATTATTAAATTCTCTAAATTAAATCTGTTAATTAAACACAAGAAAGTTACTTCCATCTGCCATCATCGTTTTATATATATCCCAAAATGTAGTTAATATATTTTCTGTTATAGTATAACTAGATTCCACAATAAAACTTGCATTAATATATTGATTCTCTCATCCTCTAATAATTACTTTGTTTCAATTAAATGATATTTTACCTACTGTGTAGTCTACATAGTTTGACGCACATAAAATTTCAATTTCTTTCGTTCTTAAATACTAACTACACCTCTTTAAGTGAGAAAAACCTATAAAATATTAATAAATACATTTGTAACTGTTCCACTAGCACATTCGATACAATTGTCGACATGTCATAATTGTATATACACAAATGTTTCATAAATTGACACCAAAAAAAAAAGCTTTTCATGAAATCTTAATTCTTCCCCATCTACCATCTTAACTTCTTCCCTTCTCTTTTATTAACTTATTTTTTTATTTGTTAAAACCCTTTGAATTCCACAATCACCCTGAATTGACTGCATATCGTAAAAAATGTGTTGTTTCTAAATTTTTGAATGTTTAAATATACGATATATTTGAATATATGAATTGAAATCCGGCAATATGATAGAATAATACAGAACAGGTAGGAAAAGTGTCTTTAATGTACTTCATTAAGATTTCTCAGAGAGTTGTTTATAAGACATGAACTTAAATTTTTAAACCTTTAAAGAACAAAGATACAGTATACTGGAATTTTTATTGGGGTTTAATTCCATTGATGAGATACGTGTCGCGTGTAATAAATTAATAGAAGTTTATTTTAGATGTAAGTATATGTGTGTATAGGAACACGTATCTGATAATATGTATGAGTACCTAATAATGCATGTGTCACGTATGGTAAACGATAAACCATTTAAAAAATATGCGTATGAGAAAATCAGGAGTCGTTTAATGTATTAATGTGCATGTTTATAAGACGGTTATTTTGGTTTGTGTTTGTGAATGATAAAACGAAATACATTTTCGTTTAACTTTGTAGCGAAATAATGTTTACAAGTATCAAGTAAAGGTTTTTAAAAATAGATTTTGAAAGTTATATGTTATATGCAGTAGGAATCTTTCATTGAAATAATATGTATTACAGTACTAATATTTATGTAATAATTAATATATTACAATATTATAATTAAGTAATATAAAATATATTTATAAATATTATATTACATACATTTAAGTATTGATTAAAATAAAATTTTAGCGATGAGAAATTTTTATTGAAATTTATATAAGTATTAAAAATATTAATTTACAGAATAGAATAATAGGTATTCGAGAAAATATTAAAATATTCGGATTAAATTTCAGAAGTATTAAAACACACACACACACACACACACACACACACACACACACACACACACACACACACACACACATATATATATATATTTACGGTTGCAATCATCATTGTAATTTACTAATTAATATGTAATATTTAGAACATTATTATATATTAAAATATGTTATTAAAGAACTAATGGAGAAACATTATCATAATATAGACTATTGATATTAATATTATATGTAATATAAAATATAGTGCATATACAGAGCATTATTATAATATTATGAATTATAAAGAATTATATATAGATGGTATTACTATATTATTTATATCTATCGAAAGATATAATTTGGATCCATGGAGTATAGATTTGTAGAAATATACTGAAGTGATGTAATGTTTTAAACGAGTGTTTATAGTTGGTATTAATTCTATTATTATACTTTCAAAGTACCTTCTACTTAAAAGATTATATTTTTTTTTATGAAACTAGCATTAGAGAAATCCAAATAGTGTCCTACGTCGTTTGAATGTAATACAACAAAGTTGAATCGTTTGTCTAAACGTAAGTCTCATTTGTTTTCGTAAATCGCTACATACATGTTTTGTATTGTTGACAATTTATTTGATAAATCCTGGCAATTGATTTAGTGTTTATTTTTTTCTTCCTGATTATATAACAAATATATATATATATATATATATATATATATATAGCAAATCTCTCTTATATATATATATATATATATATACGAATGAATAAGGAACGAAGAAAATTTTTTTTACAACGTTCAAAACATTAATTTAAAACAGTGCTCGATATATAATGTATAGAGCTGTAAATATTTATTATAAATTATATTTTACAACATGTATGATTTGTAGTGAATAAATAAAAAATAATTGTACATGTTCTAAAATATAATTTATATAGTCACCCGCAGACAGATCTGTTTCGCTGTATCACAGCCCATCAGTACGGTTAGACTCCGATTGCTTCTAACCTAGGAGTGAAACCCGACCGAAGTGACGTCAGTCGGCGATTCTACCTCTGGACCATGGGCGCACGGTAGAAGAAGGCAGACATTTTAGCATCTATATTATCATTATATACGCCCAATAGCCAGAGTGATCTAATTCATTAGTGAATGAGCGATCCGTACATGCCAGGGTAGCTACTGTTTTTCAAAGTCTGCCATTCTTCCAGTGTGCTCAATCAGGGTGTATATATATTCGTTCTCTCTCCAGTGATGTTTGAATTAGTGTCAATATACTGCTGCTGACACCTTCAGAAAGAGTATATATTTATCTCTTCTCTCATAGCTAGAGATTAAACAGCAGTGCAGACTGGCATGTTGACACCTATGAATTCAAAACCTAGCGAAACACATACTATGCAGTCATCAAAAAAATCGTAGATTTCACAGATTACAACCGATCTCTTAGATACACATATGTTAATTATTTGCAGAAATTTATTCTATGAACTCACATGATGAAAATACTGCCAATAGCCACAATAATATTTACATAACTCATTTTCCTGATCTTTATACTCAACATTCAATTTTCTCACCTGGTATTTTATGATTACGAAGTAATCTACGCTCCGTTCTAACTTTTCCTTACATTTTCACTTGATCAAATTCATTCTCAGTTAGGATGATTCGGTATTTTTATGCTGTTCTTCTATGTACCCTGTCCTTCAGGACGTAGGCGATCATGGCTTTCCACGTTTCCCTATCCCTGGTGGCTCTAAGCACGCCTTCTCCTGTTTCACCATGCAATCCTCGTTCCGTCATCCACCTGATTAGGTCCTTCAAATATGTTATCCGTTGCTTTCCACTGTCTCCTTTTCCCACTATCTAGCCTGTTAGTATCAGATTCTCCAAGCTCTCCTTCCTCATTGCATGTCCCAGGAACTTTAGCTGTCTCTTCCTGAGGCTCAGTATTAATTTCCTCATCATTGCTCACATGCTCGATCCATGATATTCGCAGCAACTTTCTGTAGAAGCACATTTTAGTTTCTTCAAGTTTTTCCTTCATCTTTGATGGTATTGTCCAGCATCCACTGCCATATTGAAGGACGGACAGCACGTAGCAATCCAGTACTCTCTTCCTCGTTTCTAGCAAAACTGTCCTGTTTCTTAATACCTTACTCAACTTCTGGAATGCTTCCTTCGCCATGCCAATTCGCCTTCGGATCTCTGTGTTGCACTTTCCGTCTTCTGTTACAACGCTTCCCAGGTATTTAAATTTTTGTACCTACTTGATTCCAGTATTCCCGACTTGTATTTGGCATTTTGGCCTGTTTTTTTTCTTGATGACCATGCATTCGGTTTTCGGGCAGTTTATTTCTAGTCCTTTCTTATTACTTTATTCAGCTACCTTCTCTAGAGGGTCTATTACAATCAATTCTGGGTAGATAACATTTTTGTGAAACGAGACGAAGAAAATATTTCCACATGATACTACGAAGAAATAGAGGTCAAAGAACGTGTCTTTGGAAGAACAGTAACAGAAATAACAACGGTGTGGATACTGGGAAATTATTAAGAAACTATAGATTTCTGTCTTAATTTTTGCTCTTTGTAATTATTATCATTTTTTATATTATTTACATTCTCGACTATCATTTGTTTTGTTACGTTTCGACTCATGTGCTCTCTCACGTTCTTTACGTGTTTGTCAATCCGGGAAACATTCAAGAATTTTGAAATTAGATCTTTATTTAATCTACAGCATTTGATTATTCTCGATAAGCTGTTCATTTATAAGAATATCTAGTTCTTTATGATAGTCACCTGAAGAAAATCGGTAGGGTACGACAGCCAAAACACTGTGATACTAACAAATATGATGAGGACATTAGTCTAACAGCAAATAATTCACGTTATAAACAATGTGGAAGGCATAAAATTCTTCAATTTAATTCCCCCTCGTCTGTGGTCATTCAGCGTTTGTTAAGTATCTGGTTATCTAGTGGTCTTGAATTCGATCCTTGCGTCATACAATGATTCTTATATTTTCTAATTCAGTGGGATTAGTGAAAAAGCATATGTAGGGATCAACTTAGCCGAATAAAGGCGTGAAAAGTATTGGAAGATGCAACGACCAAAATGCTGCGAATAGAACAACGAAAATGAGTATATGTTGGAATTGATCAGTAGCTAATGTTAGGGATACGACTCAAGAGAAAAGGGTTTTTGAACAGAAAACTTTGAAGACTCAGTCAACACCAGTAGATCTTTGGTCACATCACTGGACGTGTTAACAACGACGAAGCATTTTCATTAAATTACAGAACTTATATGTTCGAAAAATAAATAGTTATTCGGACTTTTGGTAGCATACCGTTGTGTACAATGGCTGATTAACGTTAAGAAAAAATAAAGCAGAGTGAAGGAGAGGTGAAAATAAAAACGGTAGGTAATTTGCTAATTATCGAATCTCCGCCTTTATTTCTTCCCTCCATATATATATATATATATATATATATATATATATATATATATATACACAAATATATACACATATATGTGTGTGTGTGTGTGTGTGTGTGTGCCTGTTTGACATTAATTACCATTACTTTTGACGTCATTAATGAACGGCTGGCTGCTACCACACCCCGAATGAAAATGAAAGCGGGAAGCAGTAACGTTGAACTGACTTCGAAATGAAAGACAGTGACAATAACAAGCGTGCAAAATAGTGCACACCTATGAACATGTTTAATAATTTCTTGATGTATGTATGCAGGAATATGTTTGCTCGTTTTAGGTTAAAAGGATAAAACTATACACTGTACTAAGAACATATATATATATATATATATATATAGAGAGAGAGAGAGAGAGAGAGAGAGAGAGAGACTTAGTTAGGTCAATGTTCTACATTGTTAATATTTGACCCTTACTTAGTATTTGAAAACGAAAATTTTATCCCTTCAGAAGTTTGCTGCAACATAGCTCGCTTGCAATGAGTGCATATTTTACCAAATTTTATTAAAAGTATCTTCTCTGTATATTATAAATTCAACATAAATTCATCAAAACGGAATATTACGTTAGGCAAATCTCTCTCGTAGTATAGGATTACACTTAATTTAGAATTCATCATGAAATTTGAATTTTATGGTTTTGATGTTTGTCATCTGTGTACCGTAATATAATTCTGCACGTTCTGACCCCAAAAAGTGTCAACTTCCATGGAATTAAATGAGATTTGCTATGAAAAAGAAAATTATAATAACGACTTCATAAAGTTCCCACTAAAAACAGTAGATGTGACATGAATAGAAATGAAACATATCCCCATCGATCGCATATACGATTCTGTTCAGTGTTTCCCGAAAGTTGTATATGAATAACACCAGCGGGAAAGTAGAGTTGAGTGCGACCGGAACATTGTGTTGCCTGTCTACTGTAGTAATCATAGAACTTTCTTGCAACAACCAATCTTGAAATTATTGGAGAAAATTGTATACCGTATTAACGACCACACGTAATTCTAATTCTCAAATTTCCAAAATTAACACCACGCTGTATCGTAAGATTTTGAAAGTAACATGACTACCTTATTAACCAATGATCTAAAAACATCGTGGATGAATGGATTGATACAGTCTCGCTATAAGAATGTATTCCTAATATAAATCAGCTTACTGGCATAAAAATCCATATATTAAAAAAATAAATGTATAATAGTAAAAAAAATCGATGCATAATATTAAAAAATGTATTCATGTTATCAGAAATTGATATTTTTTGTTATAATTTTATGACAAATTTTGATCGATTACATTTCACGGCTATTAAATAAGCAAAATGAATCATAAATAAAACGACTCGAGTGTTCCGATAAAAAGTAATATAAGATTAAAGAAAGAGTAATAAATAAGAATAAAATTGTGTGGGCTAATAAATTGGGCCTTGTAAAAACTACTATATCTGTTTTTATTAGATCGAAACGATATGAAAAAAATGAAGCTATATGACAAGAGAGAATTTCACCTGCAGATTGGGCTCTATCTAAAGTGCCAAGTTCGATCCTCACTGGGTACCCCATACTTTCGGCCTTGAGTCACATCTAAGCGTCGCTTAGAAAATATTCTATATAAAGTGTCAAGGTTGCAAAAACATGGCATACGAGTGCCAGCATTCAAGAATTTATGACTATTTCCAACATTTTGTTTGCCTAACGGTAGTCAAGCGTTACAACAAAACAACAAAAAAAGAAAATGAAAGGAAAATTTGAGCAAAATTAATAATGAGCATATTTTAATTAATAGGGAGAGTGTAGAATGAAAAATGCACTGCAGTTTGTGTTTTGTTTAATTATAGAAACTATTCTAGCCGAAATAGTTAATATTTATGTCAAGGAAGTCATGTCTTGCCGAAGATATATTCTGTATTAACATTTTTACATTGTTTGCACAGAAGCTCGAAATTGATGAAATCATTTATGGCTCGATTACTATTTTTATATATGTTATTTATAAAATTACTTTAGTTTATAGTGCGGATCTTATCTATTCGTTTTCTACTTGTAGTAGCAGTCCGTTCTAGTGAAGGGTAATTGTATACTGTTGCAGGTTAACGGAATTTGGCCTTGTGGTAGATAGCCCATTGTAAGTCATAAAATGATTATAAAATCAAGAAAAGCAAATTGAGTTGAAAATAACATTTTTATATATACACATATCAATTAATGTTTTATAATTAAAGCAATACTTGAATATAGGTCCAACGGAGGTTAAAGTGTTCATGACAAATAATAAACTGAAAAAGATTAAAGGCTTTGGAATTTGAGAGCAGAGGTATGTGTGGAATGTCTTTGAAGTAGTCGCTCCTTAGGTCAGTAAGTACTTTTGAGACAGTGAAGAAGTGATGAGAGGTGAAGGTAGACGAACGTAGTAGCCGCTTGACTTAGGTCAAGGGGATTGGTTACACTCTTCTCCTCTGTTCTCTGCCTGTCTACTGGGGTCTTGTCTGTATCCGCTTTTTATATCTGCTTTTGGATCAAAGGCAGCTCGTTTTGGGATTTCAGACTTGTATTTGATTCTGGGCTTCCCATTGGCTGGTAAATAAAATTCGCGTAGGCTCCCAAAATGGAAATTTGATATTTGATTAATTTTTATTTTTCAACCGGAACATCTGCGCGAATACACCTGCGCAGAGACGACTTTTGTTAATTTGCTTTCTGGTCGTTATAGAGCAAACATCCGGTCCCTCGCTTTTGCTCGGTATCACCACAAGTTCAGTACACGTGCTAATTAGGAGATTGTATTTCACCAGTCTCTTGAAACATCAAGATTGTCTTAAATATAAACAACAGAAATACTTTTTTTACCTGAATTCGAACGCTAGACTGAAAGTTATATGAAGTATACAAATCTCCAAAATACGAAGTAGGCTTTTTATTTATTTACGAAGCTTGGTTTAGTTTCGCATAAGACCACAGCAATATCACCCGAAATTAATGTTCAACTTAGAGAGCCGTATCCGGTTTTTACCAACTCACTTTCACCACAAACTTACCTATTAATAAAAAAGAAACTTTTCTTTCGTCTGAGAAATAATGTAGATTTCAGTATAATTTCTTGTTGCAGGAGATGAGTATCCTAAACCCAGTCGCTCCCAGCGGAGGATACGCCATCGACGAGTAGGTCGCGGTGTTGACCCTACGCAAACCTATGTAACTCAATCTCTTCTGTTATTTAACCCATAGCCGGAAAGAGAAGAGATAGGCTAATACCTTTCCCAAGCATAAATGAAATGAAACAAATTCAACTAGAATTCGAATTCGGCTCTCCGATTTCTCGTCTGAGCCGATATCCACTGCACCACAACACATCCAAAACCACCCGTATGGCAACCAGAGTTAACTGCAATATTAATTTTCTGCGAAACAATAAAAATTAAGCATTTAGCTTCAAATGGTGACTACATTGAGTAGGAAACATGGCTAAATCTGGTATTTAAAAATCTTAGTCTGACTATAATTGTGCATTACTACAGAACATATCTATGAAAAGCTTCACGCTGAAGGAGATCTTATTCTGTAAATATTTATTTGAAGTTTTCATTTTACCTCAGAATATTTTAATAAATTTGGTTGCTGTTTAACGAGTTCATTAAGAAAAGCAAAGGATGAACGAACAAAGAGAATCCAAAATAAATAGAGTATGGTTTAAGGAGGGATATTTCAAAGAAAGGAGCAGACAAAAAGGAAAACTCAAAGAATCAGGATAAAAAGTGTAGAAGCCAAAGCTCAGAAGGAAGTGATCTCTGTAGGCGGTAAAGGAACCAATAAGAACGGAATGAAGATAACAAAACAAGGGGTGATGAGACCACCAGTGTCGACTAGGGAATAAGAAAATGTGACCATAGTAGGGGCGGGAGAATGTGGGAGAAATGTATTTGTGCTTTTGTATCTAATAATATTATCATTTATCACTCTTATTTTTCGGATGGTCGATCAGCTTTGAACATGCTCCTATATTAAGAAAAAAAAATACGCACGCAAAACTGATATTCATAAAGCTTAGGGCCCTTTGCGTTGGGTAGTGGTTAGCAAGCTTGTCTACTACTGTAGTGATTTCTTAATCAGTAGGTCTCCAACAGTTTTGACAGACTAAGATAAGGCTTAGATAAGGTTGACATTCATTGAATTTAGATTAGTCTGGCACAAGGATAAACCTGGATGAAAATCAGGAGTAAGAAGTCAGTACTGCCAAATTTTCATTGTAGTGTGTGTCTATCTACCTTCAAAATCAGCATTTGAATTCTTAGCTTTTCCTATATGTTTGAGCACGGATCTGATACGCCATGTAAAAATACGCACATTAGATTAGATTATTTATAAGGTTTAGCTGACACAGCAAAAAAGAAAGAAAAAGAACTTAGAAAGATTGTGTTGCACCAGTTTCCCAATTGTAATAAATGTTTGTTCTTGTTAAATATTATTCGGCATTCACAATTAATATTTTAATATTTCTAAATAGATTTAACGGGACTAAAAGAAGATGAGGTGGAGGATATTGTTAAATACAATACATCTGTATAATTACGTAATTGCTAGTAGGCTCTCTCATAGAGCCTAACTCCTGTAGTATGTGAAGTTGTGTTTATAATTTTGTGCTGTAATTCCAGTCAGTCAGTTAAATGCTATACGTGATACTCGCTTTGGCGATCATGCCTCGAAAAGTGTTTAGGGCTCACAGCTCTAAACAACACTAAGTACTACTATAGTGATTTACATAGCAAAAAACAAAATCTGAATGCCGAATGAATGCTAATTCTCAAGCACAAACATTCCTTACAATAAGAAAATGAGTCAACATAAGATCTTTTTCCTCCATGTTTTGCTGTGTCAGATAAACTTTATAAATATCCTAATCTAATGTGCGTATTTTCCACCAGTGTATCAGATTATTGACTGGGAAAACCCACGTATTCAACAGTTCAAACAATGTAAATAGTGTAAAATAATAGTGTAATTAATCTTTCTTCTTGTTCTTCTTCTATGTACCCTGTCCCTTCAGGAAGTAGGCGATCATGGCTTTCCACGTTTCCCTATCCTTGATGGCTCTGAGCATGTCTTCTCCTGTTACACAATGCAAACCTCGCTCCATTATCCACCTGATTAGATCCTTCAAATGTGTTATCCGTTGCTTTCCCCTGTCTCTTTTTCCCACTATCTGGCCTGTTAGTATCAGATTCTCCAAGCTTTTCTTCCTCATTGCATGTCCCAGGAACTTCAGTTATCTCTTCCTGATGCTCAGTATTAATTTCCTTTTTGTTTTCATCATTTCCAAGACCTCATCATTGCTCACATGCTCTATCCATGATATTCGCAGCATCCTCCTGCAGAACCATATTTCAGTTGCTTCAAGTTTTTCCTTAATCTTTGAGGGTATTGTCCAGCTTTCACTGCCATATTGAAGGACGGACAGCACGTAGCAATTCAGTACTCTCTTCCTTATTTCTAGTGAAATTGTCCTGTTTCTTAATACTTTACTCAACTTCTGGAATGCTTCCTTCACCATGCCAATTCGTCTTCGGATCTCTGTGTCGCACTTTACGTCTTTTGTTATAACACTTCCCAGGTATTTAAATTTTTGTACCTGCTTGATTCTAGTATCCCCAACTTGTATTTGGTATTTTGGGCTGCCCTTTTTACTGATGACCATGCATTCGGTTTTCTTTCAGTTTATTTCTAGTCCTTTATTGTTACTTTTTTCAGCTACCTTCTGTAGGAAGTAGTTTCCTTTCTGTGTCTGCTATCAGGACTGCATCATCTGCGTACCTTAGGTTGTTTAAATTGTGGCCTCCAATTACGAATCCAGGCATAACCTCTAGGGTCCTCAAAATATTCTCGCTGTGCAAGTTGAACAGATCCGGTGAAAAAACACTTCCTTGTATTACGTCCCTTTCTATCTTTGTATATCTACTGAATTCATTACCTGTCCGTATGCAAGGGGCTTGCTGTCAGGGAAGATTCTTGATTACTCCCAAGTCTTTCCCAAATATGTCCAGGCTGCCGAGCATCTCCATCAGTTCTTTGTGGTGTATTTTGTCAAATGCTTTCACGTAATCAATAAAGCACAGGTATAAGTCCTTCCTCATTTGAATAGCCCTTTTGGAGAGCATTCTAATCATAAATATGACATTCCTTATTCCCGTGTCTTTAACGAAACCACAATGTTCCTTGTCCTATCTCTGACCTGATACTGCTTCTCGCTCCATTCATCAAGATTCGGACGATCAGTTTTGTTATATGGTTCATTAAACTGATGGTTCTGTGGAGTTCGCACTCATTTATTCCTGGCTTCTTAGGTAGTGTTATGAAGATCGACTTGCTGAGGTCATCTGGTATTACCCCACTATTATAAATTTCATTTATTATTTCAGTAATTTTTATATACCAAATTCTTCCAGGGCTATCAGCAGCTCTATGACTATGCCGTCTGGTCCAGCTGCTTTGTTTCTATTCAATTTGGCTATTGCAGATTCCACTTCACTCTTTAATATTTCCTGTCCGTCGTCATGTTTGTGTATTATCGGTTGCTCTCTCTTGTCGTGGAAAAGATCTTTTATATATTCTTCCCATCGTTGGAGTATTTCCTCTTTCTCCAAAATGATTGTTCCATCCTTTGGATTTTATACATCCTGTTGAAGAGCAGGTTTTTTCTCCTGTCACTTCTTTTATTTCCTTATGTATGCCTGCTTTATTATTCCTGCTCAATCTCTCTACTCCTGCACATTTGTCATTGTGCCATTCCTCTTTAGCCTGTCTACATTTTCTTCTTATTTCCTTGTGTAGTTCCCTGTACTCCATTCCATGTCTTGATATCATTTCTGCCTCCTTTGCATCATGTCAAGTATCTCTTTAGTCATCCACTCATTTTTCTTTCTGCGCCTAATTTCCTTTGGTGCAATGTTGTTTGCTGATATCACTATTGTATCTTTTAGCGCATCCCATTTTGAGTATCCTTTCACAATTTGTTCTTCGTATTTGGTTTTCACGGTATTAGTGCATTGTTTCTGTAGTTTGAGGTCATCCACAAGTGCATTGTATATCAGTTTTGGTGCTGCATTTGGCTTCTTTAATTTCCGGAGTTTCACTTTTAAATTGCAGATGACTGTGACGTGGTCACTTCCACAGTCAGCACCTGGATAGGCTTTGATTTTAACCACTGCATTTCTGAATCTGCTGTTCATGGTTTTGTAGTCTATCTGGTTTTACGTGTCACATCCTGGGCTTCTCCGTGTCCATAGAAGTCATGGGTGTTCTTGAAACCAGGTGTTAGTTATTACCTGGTCATTTGCTCTGCACCATTGGACCCATTTCTCTTCTCGTTCGTTGCGGATTTCTAAACCAAATTTGCCAGTTGTCATACCTTCCCTCTCCTTACCTACTTTGGCATTCAAATCTTCCATGATGAACCTGATTTCGTGGCTTTTACATTGAGCCTTGGCCTTCTCTAGTGTGGAGTAAAAGCATTCTATTTCTTCCTCGGTGCTTTGTGTTGTTAGTGCATAGATGAGTACAATTGCTTTATTGAACGGTCTCCCTTTCAGTTTGACCAGGAGAACTCTTTCGAAGAACTGGCAGTATCACAAAACACATTGCTTCATTTCTTTGTCCAGTATTAAGCCGACTCCTTTTTCATTATTTTTGCCTCCGGAGCATATTATCCTATGGTTGTCGCTGCTGAAGTCGCTATTATTTGGTCATCTGGTTTTGCATATTCCCAAAATATTGATTTTTATTCTGTTCATTTCCTGCTTGACATTCTCTGGTTGTCCGCGGCTGTTTAACGTCCTGACGTTCCCTGTCCCCAAGGTAATCCTTTCTTTGTTGCGCACAGTCGCAGGGTGACGGTCCAGAGACACCTGTTGCTCATGTCGTTCCTTTCCGGGCGAGGAACATATTTTGGGAAAAACTGTTCCCTTTACGCCGTTGTTGCCAACAGTCGCCGGATGAGGATCAGTTGACACCTGTTACTCATGTCGGTCCTTACCGGGTGAGTAATTGTTCTCTTGGGAAACAACCCCCTTCACACCGTTAGGCTTAATATGTATATGTGTATAAAATAAATTGTGATAGAACTATGTATTTTCTATTCAAAATAATGCTTAATCATGAGGTTTCAGTAGCATGAAAATCTTATCCATGAACCAGGATCTATCTTTCTGTACGTTGCTCTAAAATACTGTTTAATAATATAAATTTTAAAATATTATGAATATCAAATACTTCTTACCATGCCTACATCCTGTCAATTCTTCAGATGTTTTATTCAGTAGCTGATAAGGTTGGGAGAAATGTACTGTGGTCAGGTTCTATTCCTGCAACAGTTTGTAAAACTTAGTCCTTATAATATAGTCCTCTTCATTAGTGATATTTTCTATTTGTTGAGAGCTGTGAGCCCTACACTCTTAGGTGAATTTAACGGGACTAAAAGAAAATGATGAGGAGGTTATTCTTAATTACAGTACCTCTCTCCAATCACGTAAACTTGAAGAGTTGAGTTACTAAAGAGAAATAACTGAAACTGAGATATCCAGAAGTGACATTGCATGTTGAAAGAGAACAATCTACCCCAGTGGACTAAATAAAAATTTCTGCTTGAAAATCCAGCGTATATTTCCTGAAGAATACCGGAGCGTACAACGGCCGAAATGTCGTGAATATGACAATAATGATGAAGACAACAGTCCGAATAAGGTAAAGAGCGTAAATAGTTACAATATTTCATCTTAGAAATATAGGCATATGTTGAAAGATAATGTTCTTGAATAAAATTTAATTCTGTTAAAGAAGTGCAACACAACATTGGAATACACGGATATAATGAAATTTAATCTTACTTTTAATAAAGCATCCGATGTATGCATGTATATATTTGTCTATCTGTTCACATTAGTTCTTCTCTTTGTCAAGCGATCAACTTCCTTATCTTACTCTGTTCATATCTACAAAAACTTCGTTTACATATTCCTATACGTAAGCATAGTAAAAACATTATTTATTTCTTCATGTAAAATGTAAAACATGTAATAGCGTTTTTATAATAACGATAGTGTTTGCAAATACATAATATTTTGTATCTTAGAGTTAGTATTTATTTCAATTTGAACAAATATGGGTGTGATGCGTGTATACACATAGTCGTGTGTCTATAGATTTGTATACCCCCTTATATTTATATATCAGTTAAAATAGACAGAAATACACGCATAAATGAACAGCAGGAAAGCAACCAACAAACAAACAAACAAGCGCAAAACAACTGAAACAAACAGGAAAATATTTTTACAAAGAGGGTAAAACAGTCGCCTGAAGATGGCGGCCTTAGTAAAGACGTTATCAGCCATGATATCGGCGGGATATGTCGATGATGACGACAACGACAACGTATACAACAAGCAATCACCGAGGAGGGTAGTCACACCCTACCATCGTAAACATTCATAGCATTCTTCAAGCTCAGCCCGTTCCACCAACAAATAGAATAAGCATAATAAAGCAACTCTAGGGATCAAGGGAAAAACCTAGGGAGAGGATTGTACCACCAAAAGAGAAATGCGGTGATTATTATATTATTTTTCGTTTTTGTCATCCATGAGGGTCGATGAAGCAGAGCTGAATGTATGCTGAATGTATACTCGTCTTATTATGTGACATCATGCGGCCATTAATAACAACAGACGAGAATAAGACAAACAAATAGGCATTTAAAGGGCAGGATGTCGGGTGTAAGGAGATACATGCAGAGAGAGAGAGTAGGTTGGTGGAATGACAAAGCGCCTGGTGGATAGGAAATGGGTAAGATGAAAAAAATGTTGGCATTCGGGCGTAGAACTTCAGAAGACATTGAAGAGGGTTTCTGGGCATGCGTCAACAGCCTATGATCTTTGACTGCAAAACAAAAAATGTCTTAGGAAAATAACAATGACAATTAATAATAATAACTTACAGGGATGCAGCATTTAAACAAAACCATGATTCCAGTAGTTAAAGGAGAAGTAGGTGTGATTAACAAGAGTTATGAAACAAACAATAAAAAATAAACAAATATCTAAATATAAAATTAAATATTGTCTAATTAATACTACTCACCTATTTCGAAAAACTAATCCAATAATTAATGATTAATAAGTAGGATGTGTAATGTGGTGCAGTGGATATCTGTTCGAAACGAGAAATCGGAGAGCCACAGATTGAATTTCAGTTGAATTCGTTGCATTCACTTACGCGCAATTACCCTTGGAAAAGATATCAATATGTTTCTTCTTCCTCAATCTATAGGTAAAATAGTAGGATATATTGTGTTCTGTAGTCTTGGTTGGCAACCAGTCTATCGCAGAATTTAATGGCAACCTACTGCGAAAAATCTTCTGCTCAGTCAGTTATGTCTTGAAAGAGATATGATCGCCTAAGTGTATCACATATAGAACTTAACTGACTGATTAATAGCTGCACAAAAAACCTATTTTATAAAAGTTTCAGGCAAATGACTCGGTAAATGATTGTATTAAAACAATCAATTTTAAGAAAAAAAAAACAATAAGAAGAAGAAGAATTGCAAGAAAAGTTATAAAAATATGAATTATAATGATAAGAAACCAAACATTTAATAACTTTATATATGAAAACTACTTTCAAAATAACCTTACTGCTACTTGCTTTATGTTAATGTTTATAAGGGAATGCTGGAAGTTCTTCGCCCAACTAAATAGGAATTTAAAAGAAAATTAATGTTTTTATCACATCGGTCGCAACTTGGGAAGTGGGTTGGACTGAGAAATGTTTATTATTTTACCGTATTATTTATTAATACAGCTTCATTATTTATTCTCTCAAAGAAGCCACGAGTGAGTATGTATAATGATATACCGGTAATTGCTAGCATGATTCGAGCTCATCCATAATAGTATAGTAGCACTAATTAGATCTTGAACTAGAATAACTATAAAAGCAATATCGGGGGTTTTCGTAACAGTAATCTACAAAAAACAATTCCTCGCTCATTCAAAAAAACCCCAAAGAGAAAGAGAAAAAGAAAAATATGGACAATTGATAAATAGAAAGAAGAGCAAGAAAAAGAAAAGAAAGGGAAGGAGAACAAACAGTATAAAGAGAAATTAAAGTTGACGTCTTAGATCGACACCAGCGACTATTGGAATTCATATGCTTTCTTGGAAAAACATGACATGGAAATTTGACATTAAAATTTAGTTTTAAATATAATGGGATATATTTCTGGAAAAAATAAATTGTAAATCATACCTTTTATTACAAATGAAAATATAACCACTAGTAATATTATATTATAAATATAGTTAATATAATTAAAACTTATAAAAGAAAATTTTAAAATATAGAAAATTGATAAACGGACAGAAGAGAAAGAAAAAGAAAAGAGAGGGAAGGAGAACGAACAGTATAGATAAAAAGGAAGTTAAAGTTAACGTCTTAGATCGACACAGGCGTCTTTTACAATTCATCTGCTTTCTTAGAAAAACATGATCTGGAAATTTAACATGAAAATTTATTTGTAAATACAATGGCATATATTAATGGTTAAAAAAGTTAATTAATTGTAAATCATACTTTATAATACGAATTAAAATATAACCACTAGTAGTATTATATTATAAATATAGTTAAAATAATTAACACTTACATATGAAAATAAATAAAATATTAAACTACAATCTTAAAAATTATATTAAATAATAGTGATAAATAAAATAATAATAATAATAATAATAATAATAATAATAATAATAATAATAATAATAAATAAATATATATATATATAAAATTTAATACTACACCTTTTTAAATTAAATTAATTTAAATTAATTCAAATTAATAATTTTGATCTAGCTTAATTATTTTATATTTATTCTTATACCTGCATTTAAATATCAATACGTGACGTTGATTAAGGAGTTTCTTTGGATTATTGTATTTGATAATAATCAATTTCTCCTCCAGGCATAAATTACACCTATCCCTGAAGTTGTTGGGTGTGTTAGCATATTTTATTATCCTCCATTTGACCAGCTTGGTAAATCCTCCAACCTTTATATCCCAGTAGTATTTAGACCGAGCAGTTTGATGTTTCAAGGAGGCGTTCGAAAACGAGTGTCTGTGATTGTAAAGTCCCTGTTTCCAACTGCCTGCAGATATCACTATATAAACTCTTTTTCTGCTAGGGTCCTCTTCTGGAAAACTAGTGGCTTCATAAAGAGCTTTTTCAGAATTACACCTGCCATCAACGGGGCAGCTGGTTTTATTGATGCAATTTCAGGAAAGTTTATTTATCAGAGGTTTGTTATAGAAGTCTTTGAGTAATTCATTATTATGAGAATTAATTATGTTTTGCATGTCATTGGTAGTTGAGTAACTCATTTTAAGAGTTTTTCTGTTAAATAATTTACTTTGGGGTTGTTTTGGTGGAAGTGTTTGCTAACTAAATTTAAAAAGTATTTACCTATGTTTACACTGGACAACTTGCAGAAAGGAGGGTTGAATATTATTTTTAAGGAGGCTGATATTATTTTTTTCTTATTTTGCTTTTGTTTCCATTTTTAGCTTTATCTTTCAATTTTTTTTCGTATAATATTTTATCTTTAAAATTACTATTTTTAAGGGCTTCATTGTATTAGATGATAATTTATTAATTCTAATACTAACTATAATAGGTATTTGTTTAATGATAGATTTAGGATGATTAGAATTAACATTAATATAGATAAGGGGATTGATTACATTTTTTGTATAGTTTAAATGTATTATTGGACCGATTAAAGCTAATGTCTATATGCAGGTTTCATTGAAAATTTCAAACTAGTTGTAATGGCGAATAATTATATAATTATATCGGCCATACAACTACGAAACTGACTCGGAGGCTCACGCTGCATGCCTCTAAACGGATCTCAATTCTATATCATTTAAACACAAACGGAGAACTTCCACAACCCTATCCGGAAAATAATTGTTGGCAGCACAACTATCATAATATCATCTACATGCAAAAAAACTAAAAGTAATGGAAGCTCTATTGATAAAAAAGAAAAACTCAACATATCAACTACGAACACGCTAACAACATTCTTACTGTGTTCGGTACATAACACGTACACACTACCCTATATCATACATGACACCACACACATTCTTTTACATGTAAATTAACATTCATTCTCGAAAATGGCTAAAAGTATAGCCGAAAGTGCTCGGAGGAACAAAACATTTGGACAATTTGTATATAATTTATGCCCTCAAAAGAAAATGATCACATGAAAAAATACACAAAATAACTTAACCATCACACCTTGTCTGTCATTTCTAACGAAACCTACATAAAAGAGAGATTACTGCCCATATATATATATATATATATATATATATATATATATATATATATATATATATATATCGTATGTGTGTCGCCATATTTGTCGCTGTTTATCTGATTGTTGATGTTCAGAGTCACAGTTAGACAAACAACATTAAAGTTCATTTTCTCATCAGAATTAATGCAGTTGAGTGATTTGCTTTCCAAACGTGTCAGTTTACCTGCCATTTCAATTGACAATAAAACATTAAGTGTAAAAGAATTAAGAACAACTGTCGCAATCTAAATGCTTTATGACGTCGAAGTTTCTTCAATGCAAATATCTACAAATGTGCATGCTCTTGAACAATTAAATTTGCGTTAAATAATTGCATTTCCATATCTTGTAACACTTTAGACTATAGCTTAATTATATCCTTTTCACAAACAATAATTAAACCTCGTGTATCTTATCTCATCCGACACAGCATAACATATACATGCACTAAGAAAGAAAATAAGCTAATTAAAGTTTTCTTTTTAAAAATATTAAAAGTTATACTCGTTAGAGTTAATTAGCGTCAGCTTTTGTCTTTGTTTAAACGATTGAAGACTTTTTGTTCACTTTTACCTTGTTGCAATTTTACCTTTCATTTAAACATTTTAAAGACAACTTTTATTTTACTCTATTCAATGAAATCATTTTTTGCTGTTGTATGAAGACTAAACTTAAGAAATTGGTTTAGCTAAATGCTAATATGATGAGTGAACCGAAACATGAAGCCATGATGTTTTAGTTTAATTTTAATGTTTTAAAGAAACAGATTCAAACCAGCATACAATCATTTACTCAGTTCGCGAGCCACCGTCTTTGTATCTTCGTTGCTGTGACTTTTGAATAGGCTTCGTATAGCCGGGTTTAAGTTCGTTCTAATGCGGCACCCACTGAGTAATTAAGACAGTATTAATTATAAAGTAACAAATATATCCATAAATCAGTTTAATTTCACCGGATAAAATAAAAGTATTCCAACCTCTGTAATATATTGGTTCACAAGTATATTGCATGATTTGACGTGTACTCATATAGAAATGATAAACTGATTTTTAAACAAATATATGTGAATTGCATAGTATATTTTATTTCCTATATATATATTAATATACTTAATTACAATAAGGCAGCACTAACAATTCCAGAATAAACATCCGAAAATACAATGCTAACTTAACTGTAACTTTTTTTTCCGTTTTTAATTTAACTTGTTAGCCTGGCCCTGACGATCCGTTGTGTGAAACCGCGGTCGGTGGTGGCTCAACTTTAGATTTAGTGTACTGTATTAAATATATATATATATATATATATATATATATATATATACAACTTGAGAGCTTGAGCAAACTACAAACTACTACAAAATTGCAAAATTGTACATTTTGTTTCGGCATTAAAAGAACAATGCCTCATCAGGTAGTATAATAATGATAAAGTTGCAATTATTTTCTTCGTTCTTATTCATTTGGATAAGCGGTAGTTTTAGCTGCGAACTATCTATTACCCATGTATATATATATATATATATATATATATATATATATATTTTTTTTTTTTTTTTTTTTTTTTAATCATTTCACCCCGAGCAAGGCAGAAACGCTACTGATGTGCAGGGGGTTACATAAATGTAAAGAGATTAATTAGAAAAGAGTGAGGACTACAAGCTAGTTAGAAAGGAACAATAAAAAGCTGAGAAAGCAGGTGCAATGGCAGATACATAGGCGGAGAGAAAGTGAAGGTTATACAGGGGAGGGGAGAGAGCTAGAGTCCAGTGGTTAGTAGATGAGTATTAACTTTGCATTTAAATTTCTGGAGGTTTTAGCCGTCAGGAAAGCAAGAATACGGGAGTGAGTTCCACAGGCGAGAAGTGCGAGAGAGGAAGCTGCAGGAGTAGAATTGTCGTCTGCATTTGGCTAACCTGACTGTGAATGGGTGGGACCTAGTTGCCAGTCTGGTTGCACGGGTAAACACCTGTTGAGAACACCTGTTGAGGACACCTGTTCAGTGACTTAAGCTCATCCGATATATATATATATATATATATATATATATATATATATATATATATAATTGAAATTCCAGATGGTCAACATGTGTTTCTTATAATATGTAGATTTAATAGGCCGATTAATATCATTTTAGGAATAAAAGACTATAAAATGATAAAAATATTGAACAATAAATATAAAAAAAAGATTGTAGATATTTAGTATGTATTAGTAGTCCTTTTGACTAAATTGACGCAATAGAAAATGATTTTAAAGTTTGAATTTTCTGATACGCTTGTGTACTTTTTAAACGAACAAGAAAAATAAACAAAGAAGTGGGATTCCCTCTTGTGTGAAATGTTGTTTTTATTTTCCCTCGTGTGTTATATTTCTGTAAGAAATTTGATTTTGGCTTAATAGTCTTTCAGGATTAGGATTATGTAAGGGTTTTAGAAAACTCCCTATTGAAATTATATTCTCTGAGTAAGCCCAAATCCATGTCTAAAATTTAATATATGATTCTATTTACAAAATGTATTTTATTTCCGATCTGCGTATATTTTGTCGCTTCTTAAATGAAAACACTGAATGTACGCATCTGATGTCATTATTTCTCTGAAACGGTTGGTTAAAGTGTGCAGTGACAGGTAAATTGCTGTCGCTTTCTTTGATAGTTTTCTTTTATGTTTACTGTATTGACTACACAATTCCGTACCCGTTTCTTCAAAATAATTCCCTTTTTTGCATTTTTAGCAAAAAAGTAAATATATAAGATCTGAAGTGTCAAAAGTCAGAGCTGGTGGTTTGAATATTGTTTCAATGCTGTTGAATTGTTGTAACCACTGTCTCACTCCCCCACTCACTATATATATATATATATATATATATGTATTCTTTTAGACATGTCAGATTATGTTATAATGCAACATCCTATCACCCCCGACAGTTAAATTGCCGAGGAGATTATAAAGTAAGGAATTACGAGACGATTTGACTTCCGCTCCCATTCCGTCTTGACTTACCATTTTATTGAACTTTATGGTAATTGTGCTTTCCCTACAATAAATTCTGTTATTTGTTTATCCTTTAAGTGTTGTGTAAATCTTTACACTTGGAATTTACCTTGTTATTTATATCGTTTATCACAAGAAGAATAACAGATTAAATAAATTGCAAACATTTTTCTGATTATTTTTAATAAAATCTGTTCATACTCACGGATAATCTTTCGTGTATGATAATTGAACAATGTAAGAAATGAGCTTTAATTTTGAAAAATAATTTTATTATTCATTTCTCGATGTTCCCAAGTGCTTTCCATCTTCTTACGAGATCGTCTTCAGGGGCGTGAGTTGTGGTAACAAAAAATACTCTCAAAACTGTGTTGCTAAAATTAGTGTAAATTTTCTTTTTGCTTCAAATATAACAGTTGATAAATTGCTTAGCGTTCATTAGAACGTGAAAATTATCAAAAATGTAATTTTTTTATGTTGTAATGTCATGGTCATGCCCGTGTTAAAGCATGAAAAAAAACTCTTCTTTCTATAAACATTTTAGATCAATTATACAGTATTTATAGCTAATTCTGTTAATTGACGGCTTAATCAATTTTAATAAATATTGCCTTAAGGATATGTAGTTTGCTTATGTTGATTTCCTGGAGTAGGAAAATTGTGTCATCGATCATTATTTTTTATATTGGGAATGGAAACAGAAATGTTGTTGTAGATGTCTAGAAATTGACAAATGTTTAGACATGTGTAATGTAAGACGTTTGTTAATGTAGTTGTTGTAAATCCAACATATATGTGTTCTCTCTCTCTCCCTCTCTCTCTCTCTATATATATATAGAGAGAGAGAGGGGGAGGGAGAGAGAGAGAGAGGGAGAGTAAAAGAGAGAATACAGACTATCCAAAAAACTTTCACACAAAACAATCTTCAATGAAAAGAAAATAAGATTATGAAGGGGCCTTAAATGAAATTGGCTATAAAGACAAATTAGGATACAAACCTTAGTCAAACATACAAAAGAAAAAAAATACTTGAAATCGAAACATTATTTGTTTCATCTTACCATTTAACTTAGAAGTAAAATTCAAAATAAGGCAATTTAAAAAAATTAATCAGTAAACACTTCCAAAAAACGCTGTCTAATTCAGTAGAATAAAATTATAGCTGTACTAGTAATTTAGAAGATTATATAAAAAAACAAAACGCCAGAAACTTAAATAATAAGCGTGCAACATAACATCACTAATAAAGTGTAACTGTAGGGACAAAAACAAATGCCCACTCGAAGGAATTTTTTAAAACAGAAGGGGTTCTTTACAAAGCAGGGGAGTACATGATACAGATGAACAAGGAAAAACATATTTAGGGTCTACAAAAGAAATTATTAAAAACAGATGGAATAATCACAAATCTACATTTAAACTGAAAAACCTTATAAATAGTACCAAACTGGCTAGCCACGTGTGGAAATTAAAACAGAAAAATGGATTTGATCTTTATATACCATGGCGTATAGTAAAAAAGTAAACAAAACTTTTAACGGTGGTGATGTCTGCAGATTGTGTCACAAAAAAAAAAAAGTAGCCATTTCGTTATTTCCATATATTCTTCATTTGTATACGAGTTATTAGGTGACCTAGTTTTCTAACATGTGGTGTCTTCAGTCGATTTGCAATAACTGATTTTACCGTTTAACATTTTTTTGAACGCTCACGTAACAGTGATTTTTTGAACGCTTACGTAGCGGGGAATTTTTGAACACGCAATTGTTTAAATTACAAGAAATTATGACGTTTCATCCATGGTTGTATGAACCTAAAAAAATACCTATTAGGATCATCCAACCATGGATGAAGACGTCATAATTTCTTGTGATTTTAAAAATTGCGCGTTCAAAAATTCTCCGTTACGTAAGCGTTCAAAAAAATCACCGTTACGTGAGCGTAATTAAAAAAAACCATAAACGGTAAATCAGTTATTGCAAATAGCCTGAAGACACCACATGTTAGAAAACTAGATCGCGTAATATCTCGTTTATAAATGAAGAATATTCAAAAGTTCTACGATATAACTGTATTGAATACTTTTAATACAAATGTGTACTGGTCTAATTTTATTATGACCAAAAACCAATTAATTAAACAATATATATATATATATATATATATGAAATGAATTGTTTGAACATTAGTTTTTTATCGATACTTTTATTTAAGTAGATATTCTGTTTTTTTTTTAAGTATTATATATTTTTATCTACCGGCCTGATTATTTACGATAAATTGTTATTACGAAAATGTGTGCTATTCGGCAGGATTCGAACCTGCTACCCCTATTTACATAGAGGAAGCTACAATTTGATCTGGTAACGTCTTAGACCTCAGGACCACAAATAGTCGCCAGGCTAAACAGGGTTTTTATGAAGCCTATATAACACAATTCTGGATTCATCGCAAACGACCATAGCTGCTCTGAAATGTATTGTAATGTCAACAAATGTAAACATGTTACGGAAATTAACGAATTTTAACGAAACTTGTTTATAAGCAACCGACAATTTGAAATGAATTGTTTGAACATTATGTTTTATCGATACTCGTATTTAAGTAGATAGTGTGTTTTTTCTTTAATTAAAAAGTATTATATATTTATATCTACCGGCCTGATTATTTACGATAAATTGATATTATGAAAATGTGTGTTATTCGGCATGATTCGAACCTGCGACCCCTATTTCAATTTATTGAATCGAGTATTGTGTTATATAGGCTTGATAAAAACCTCGTTTACACTGGAGGCTATTCGTGTTTAGACCAGTAAAACGTTATTTATAAAAGTACTCAAGGCACAATCAAAGAACTGAATACGCAGAGCCAACAATAGGATTATACTTAGTTGCTACATAGGTTTCAAACATATTGGTCTCATCAGGCTGTAAGGGATCATACAGTCTGATGAAACCGATATGGTTGAAACCGATGTATCACTTATGTGGAGTGCATTTTGTTCTTTTATATATATATATATATAAATTTTTGAATATTTACATAAATGTTTTTAAATGTGAATACAAAGGGGTTTATTATTTATCAATGTGTAACTAAGTAGTTGTGCTTATATATATTGGCCTATAGAAATGCACTCATACCTTTCTACTTGGTTGAAACATTTTCAATAACAAAACTGTACAGATGAACATACCCGCCTGCCTCTCTCTCTCTCTCTCTCTCTCTATATATATATATATATATATATATATATGAGTGTCTGTATGTGCGTGTATGCGTGTATGTATGTATGTGCATGTGTGTGTGTTGTCAGAAAGAAACTAATTAATGTATAAATAGGTGTGCACAGACAAAAAAGAAGCAATATGCAATAATTCTTATTACATTAGTTTTGTTGTTTCCTTGATTTATGACTTAGTCGATTCTTCCGAGATTCTGATGAATAGAGTAATTACATTGGTACACTGACGCAATCCAAACAACATCTCTCTTAGCACAGCCAACAACAATCATCAACACAAGCAATGGTAACAAGGTGCGAGTGAAATGAGAAAAACAATGCAATTCTTTCTCGTCCTTTCTTTGCACTTTGCTTGTAAACTACGTTTTATTTTCAAAGCGAACGTTTTCTAACGCAATTAAATGACATTGTAAGCTGTCAAGATTTCCTCAGCAATACACAGAAGAGAAGATGGCATAACTCTCTGCCATGCAATATAACCAGCGTAGAATAGACGGTGGGGGATAAATGACGATAAAAGATAGATGAAATAAAAACAGAGGGAGGGAAGAGAGATTGAGAATAAACAAAATCAAGATAGTGAGGGTGGATAGAGGAAATAAAGAGAAGGAAAAAGAGTGGTCAAATCAAGTATTCTTGTAGGAGGTGATGTGTAAGAATATAGAATTTAGAGTTAGAACGACATGAGTAAAGGGAGAAGAGTCCGTTATTTATAAAAGGAATATAAGGGAAAAACAAAATGAATCGAAAGAGAAAATAGAGAGAAGCGAGAATGCATAGATGAAATTAGTAAGGTAGACCGTGATTTTATAAATAAGAAAGTGAAATTTGAATTGAGTTACGAAAGGAAAGTGTGTCTTTGTCTTAGTAAAAGAAAAAAAGAAATTGAAAGAATGAAGAGTATAGAGAGACTCGAGGATAGACAGATAAGTAAAGAGAAAGAGATAAATACTGGTACCTATAAAAGAAATGACGAAAAAAAGTAAGCGTAAAGAAAAAAAGAAGAAATGTGAAGGGCCATTAAACTGATATTTGTAAAAGATCATAATATTAGGAGACACTAGTGACGATAAAATCACCAGTAATGGCTTATGACTCTAAAATCCAAAGCATCATTCAAAATTACGCGTTGGTGATGTATATAAGTGCTTACTTTAGTGTGATGATTAACAAAATTAACTTGCATATGAAAATTAATTTTAATGTAGGCTTATATATATGATTATATATTTGGGCAGCAATCATTATTTTATACACGTTTCATTAAATGCGCCTCAAAATGTACAGTGTTTAAGCGTTTTTATTTAATTTTTGTTATGCCAGTCTAAGTGATTTCTTTTCTGGAGATAAAGTGTGTAAAAATTGTACAAATGTTCTTTAGGCATTATTAATGATTATTTTTATTTTTGTTTCTAACTGAAGCTCTAAGATTTTGTAAAGTATGTCTATATAAGATTGAAAAAATTATTTTATAATAATATTCTGACCGTGTTCATTGTTGATTATTTACACTATTTTACATTGTTGGGAAAGTTGGAAAGTAAATGTGCTAACTATTCAGCCACGTGTGCGTGTATATATATATATATATATATATATATATATATATATATATATATATATTGTAATGGTTGTTACAATGGTTTATAAAAGCATAGTATCAAAGCATCGTATCACTACACAAAAATCCTCATGTTTCAGAGCACAAGTGCCCTTTTTCTAGTGATAAGTAGAAATGAAAATAAATGGTGAAAACGATTCATTCTTGGGAATGTGATATGTAAATGACGTGTGGGATGGGAATTTAGTATGTCTAAGCCGGTCTGTCAGCAGTTTGTAACCATAGAGATACAGCTTTGGGTTAGCAGAGGGGTCGGGGTAGTTTAGTTTTGGACAGATCACTTTTTAGTTTTGTCTAGGTAATTCTTATATTGGGATGTTAAGTTTTTTAAAAAACGCTAGACATATTTTATTTTACTACTATCTATGAGTGGATAAATTAGAGTGGCTTTTTAGTGTTGTATGGGTTTATTTTATGTTATTAATATAATATCCATTTTTTATTTTGTAGATTAAACATGGATGATAATTAACTTTTGGAGAGGATTATTTTATGTGAATTAGGCATTTAGTGAGGCCACATGATACTTTAAATAGGTAAATAATTTTAACTGTAAGTTGATTTTATATTAGAGCACGAGTTTTGACAAATTCCTTTTGGTTAATTAAATTTTAGCGAAAAATATTCTTGATGTTTACATAACACTGCTAATTCATCCCTACGGTTCAAGCCGCCAAGATATCTGTTCTTATCCATAATCAAGAACAATGGATAAAGAATATCTCTATTAACCAATTTGACATTACAATGGGTGCGTTAGACTCTGCAAAACCTTCCGATCTCATTGGCTTATTTGCACTATACAATCTTACTGCACACCATGACATAAACACACAGGATATAGGGTTATATAGAGATGATGGTCTTATGTTAGTACATAATTCTATTGTCTCTTATATTTAATTCTATGTTTAGAATACATATATATATATATATATATATATATATATATATATAAACTTATTTATAAATGGAACTTTGTGTGTGTGTGTGTGTTTGTGTGTCTGTGTGTCTGTTAACTATAGACTCCGAAACGGCGAAACCGATTTTCTTAAAACTTTACACAGTTGTACTATAAGCGTCTCCGAGTGTTCTTAGCTAGGTTTTGTGTCGAGGTACCCCCGATAAATATCGAAAATCGATAATCGAAAAAATCGGGTTATAGAAGGAATGGTCCGATTTTAATCAAATTTCATACACTGATAGACAAAGAGATAAGAAACGATATTCAGAAGTTTCAAGGTTTGCAGTTCTTACATTAGCGCAGAAAAATCGATAATATATATATATATAAAAGGGAAGATGTTTGTGTGTGTCTGTTTATCTGCCTGTATGTATATTTTTTCAGCCCTTTTATTTTAGTTCTTGCTTCGGGTTTGGCTCTAAGTAGGTATAATTGTAGTTCATATTCTCAAACATGATGCCATTTACTCAGAGGACTTATTTAACCTTCAAAATTCAGTTTACGACGAAAAAAACTTATTTGATATCGATACCAGGAAATCAAAATTTGATTTACATCCATTCATTTTTCTTTCAGTCTATGGTTTCCCTTTAACTGAAAACAACTATTGCATTTTAGCCTTTCGTGCCAACGTCCAAAGAGTCTGAGCTCCAGGAACTGGATTAGTTTTAAAGATTTCATTACACCCGAGCAACGCCGGACTATACTGCTAGTATATATATATATATATATATATATATATATATAATATTTGAATTTTATCGAGAAATGCATTCAGGACAGAACCACTAAAAACAGCCTCTCTCTCACATATTTCATTACACACGCACACACACACACACACACACACACACACACACACACACACACACACACACACACACACATATATATGTGTGTGTGTGGGGGTGGAGATGAGGTATTTTAATTATTTACATTTTTTGGACTGTTATCCTCATCTTTGTTGCAATATTCAAGACGTTTCGACTGTTCTACACTCCGGTTTTCTTTTCGTCACTGACACTGGCATTTCAAACTGAATCATTTATTTAATTAAGCGGGGTATATTGTTCTAGTTCCGCAAGCCATGTCTCTTTTAGGTGTCTCAGTATCAGCTAACCACCTTTAACTGGAAGGTCTTGTTCATCTTATTCTAGCAGGTATTGAACTGACATATCTTTGGGTCAAGGCACTTGATTCAACCAACATTTTCATCTGCTCGCTTATATGCTTTTCAGGTCCAGTGAATAAAAGCGTTGGTTGAATCCGAAACGTCGTGAATATGACAAAAAATGCGAATAAGAGTATATAGTGTAACTAATTACAATACATCATCTGAGAAATATAGAAATACATTCAGAGTTGATGTTATTGAGTGTTGGATTCAATATCAATTGCACCAAATTATAGATTATGAGTTATTTTAACAGTAACACTGTTAATTTAATTTGTTGGAGGAAACGTCATCATTTCTCCAGCACGTTTACCTGATATCAGCTCAATCGAACATCTCTGGGACATGATGGATCCTGCATTTAAAAATATTAGGCAGCTGTGAACTTCTTCTTCTTCTTCTTCTTCTTCTTCTTCTTCTTCTTCTTCTTGTGCCGTGTTCTTTCAGGACGTAGGCGATCATGGAGTTCCATTTGGCTCTGTCTCTTGTCGTTCTCAATAATTTTTCTCTTGATATCTTTTCTAAGCCCCGCTCCGTCAACCATTTGCTCAGATCTAACAAATACGTCTCGCACTGCTTTCCCCTGTATCTCCTTCCATTTATCCGACCTGTCAGTATTACGTTCTCCAGACCCTCCTTCCTCATTACGTGTCCCATGAACCTCATTTGCCTCTTTCTGATATTTAGTATCAGTTTTCTTCTCGTTTGGATCCTTTCGAACACCTAATCGTTGAACATGTGCTCGGTCCATGATATCCTCAGCATCCTTCTGTAAAATCACATTTCTGCTGCCACAAGCTTCTTTTCCATTTGTGATTAAATCGTCCAGCATTTACTTCCATACAGAAGGACAGATATCACATAGCAATCCAGCACTCTTTTCATTGTTTCTAATGAGATTTTCCTGTCTTTCAGTACTCGGGTTAGCTTATGAAATGCGTCTTTGGTCATGTCAATGCGTCTTTGGATCTCGACGTCGAACTTCCCATCCTCTCTCAAAACACTTCCCAGGTATTTGAATTTTTTATTTGTTTTATTTTAGATTCTCCGACATGCAGTTGGCATATTGGTCTCCTCTTTTTGCTGATGACTATGCATTCAGTTTTCTTGAGGTTTATGCTCAGTATCAATGCAGATAATACGGCTCACCTGTGGAAACGGCTCACCTGTCGAG
>JBBBDQ010000555.1:3060000-3067500 GCA_037127315.1 Ascarosepion bandense
TATGTCTCTCCAGTTTTCTTCTTGTTATAATTTTTAAGTTACCATTATTTAAAAAAAAAGAGTTCAAAAGTTTTCCGTTGAATTCTACACGGTTTGGAATTCAAACATTATTTTCTTACAACACACACACACACACACACACTCACACACACACTCACACTCACACGCATATATATATATATATATATATATATATATATATATATCAGATATTTTCAGATATTTTATGCATAGAAGATGGAATAGGTATTACTATATCTCTTTTTATTTCTTTTCAGCTATACTGAAATCAAATAGGAATGTGTCTGTGTGTATATGTGTGTGATAGATATAAGATATAACTAATATATTTACGTAAAAAGACAATATGAATAAAAGCAAAAGAAAATCTTTTCTTAGTCGATACGTTTCATCCTTTGATGAACTTCATTAAGGAAAATGTAAGGATTTTATTTTGCAACACGTATTTATAAAAAAAAAAGCAAAAAATATTTTTGGATTTTGTCAAAATATAAATATATCTCCCAATGTTTTGATCAATCTACTTTCCGAAAAAGACATCTTTATTTCTCCAAGTCAAAATACATGACTATAAAAATTAAAAAAATAAAGTTTGGTTACTTTAAAAATCTTTCATTTAACCAGCTAGGTTACAACTTCGTCTTAATGGTACATTCTATTCTGTAAGCAGCTTCATTTGCATTAATGAATCTTTGTATGAAGAAGCTATCAACTTCATCTAGTTTCTTTCAGCCTCCACTTGTCTCAAAACAACTGAATTGCATCCTTTATTGATATACTTTCTTCTGTGTATGATGGGTTAAACAGAACAGCAAAATTCTACATTAATATCTCCTTTAAATACTTTTGATAAAACAGGAGAATAAAAGACACTCCATCTCTTATCAATTGTATAAATTTGTCTATTTCTTGTTATGACAGCAGTTCTTCCTCCATTTTCAGGTGATCTTCTTTAGAAGATAGGATATCCTGTCAGTTCAGTTTTAGTTTCATTAATAAAGTGTTTTGGATAATCTTTCTCACATTGTCCAATTGTCATACATGGTGTTTTGGGGTTCATTTCTGTTGTGATAGTCTCATATAGCTCAGGATCTAAGTTAGGATAAGGTATTTGTAGACTACGCTAGGGAATCAGTTACTTAGAGGAAATTTTAACAACTGCTGTACGACAAAGGCCCTGATGTTATTAAAGTTTGTCTCGCTAGGTCAGTTGTGCACTCAGTGAGGAGTCATTCTGAGATTAAAAAAAGTAATTTTGGAGCCCTTGTAGGTGTTTATAAACCTTTGTTTTATGTGAGAGTAAGAACACATCCAAAACCCTTTTTGCTAAAACCACCACCAAAATCTGACGAAATGGTCAACAGTGGATATTTTCAACTCTCCCTGTGTGCACATGAATTGGATAAAAAAATATTTTAGACTAGTTTTATGCATAGTTTTTATTCATAAATTTTATAAGCTTCACGTGGAAGCCCTTCAAATTTAAGAAGCAGGGAGAAGCAGAGACAAAATCTTTAGTAAAAGTTGTATAGTTTTGGGTTAACGCCTATCAAAGAGAATTGTTGACAAATGGAAAATGTATGAAACGTTAGAAATGAAACTATTACTAATGTAACAGTTATAAGAATTTTCTGAGATACTATTTTGTAGCGAGAGGAAAAATGTACAAAAAAAATTCGGTGATCTAAATAGTACTATAACTAGTCAGCTCATGTAGTTGCCTGAAGTTTCACAAAGTATAAGAAGAGGAATGTAAGTTTGTAATGAGGACAACTTTAAAGATCGTCAGATGATGCGACCAAACGTACAATACTCAAGTTTTTAAAACAGTCATTTAAGAATGTGTCAACAAAGTAGTTGACAAATAGGAGAATTCAAAATGTTATGGATACTTGCCAACGTTGTATCAAGCAAGAATTAAAGTTAACAGGTCTGATACGTTACATACTGTCCCGTTATCTAAGCAAGTTTCTAATCTATGTCGGAAAATTCTGCTTAACCCCGAACTCCAGCCACTGTGAGGAGTATTCAAAGTAATCGAATAAACATTGGAACTTTTTAAGAATACACAAGAGAACGATATGAATGAAATGAGAAAATAGGAGCAGCATTCTGATCAGAAGTTTTCAATGTGTAATGTTCGATCGGAAATTGTGAGGAAGTGTTAGTATAAGTTAATAGGTAAAAGAATATTGTCTTAAAATGATTATTTGTCGTGGTTTATAATCCTTTCTTCACATGCAAGTCAAGAATTTACATTGTGCGCAGGAGGTTACAGTGAGAGAATAAAAAGGATGTGTCGAAGAAAGGATAAAAGATAAATGGGTATCAAATCGATAGAAGATGACAATTGACGTTGCAGTTAAACTTTTGAAGTTCAACAAACGGGAAGTGCGAGAAAGGAAACGGTTAGGATATAAATGTAGGTTACATTTAAGTATTTCGACGGTAAAAGGGTGGGACCTTGATGCAAATCTAGTAGCCCGAGTAAATACATGTGGCTGGGTTACGAGCAGTTGCCATGAAAATACTTGTAGAAAAAAACAGAGAAAAGACCCATCACAACAGTGAGAAAGTGACTGAAGGCGAGCTGCCAAGTCAAGATAGATTATATTGCAAATATTCCTGTGGATTTTGTCGAGAACTTCAAGATGAATAGCAGATGCACCCGACCAGATATGGCAACAGTATTCAATGCACGGACGAATGGTAGATTTATAAATGTGAAAAATGAAATCTGGCAAGAAAAATTCCTGGCCCAACACAGTGACCCAACCTTCCTCGCAGTAGATGAAATTTTGGATTCGATGTAGTCATTCAATTTGATATCATTCGAATGAGTGAAGTCAAGTCGAACATTCAGTTAACCTTAATCTCCAGCTTTTGGGAGAAGCGTCCAAATTAATCAGAGAATCACTGGAACATTTTAAGAATACACAAAAAAACATTTAAGAGAAAGATAGAAGATAAGAACAAAATGACAAAATTTGTGTTACCGGCACTATTTTGATCTCAAGTTTTCACTGTGTAATGTTCAATCGAGATTTGTGAAGAAGCGTTAGGATAACTTAATAGGCAAAGAAATATTATCTTAAAAATAAATATTTGTTGTGTAAAATAAATTATGTTTAAAATATTAGGATGTAGACGTACTGACGAAACAATATAAATATATATATATATATATATATATATGTATGTATGTATGTATATTCAAATTTGATAAGTGGAAATGTTACATGAAAAGAGAGGAAAGACTTTGATCAAGTAAAATAATGCAATTCGAAGATGAAAAACATATATATGCGTGTATTTGTTGTTGTTGAAATAAATGATGAAACATAATACTTTTTCCCTAAGTCGACGTTTCTTGTAAAAAACAAGTACGAAAAAGAGTGACTTTTAAAAATATCTTAGTTCAAATCAAAAGTTTTAAATTTTTCCAGCTATTTTTTGGATTAAAGCTAAATTCCCTTTTTCATTATTGGAATCGCTCGAAAAGAAGAATGTTATATAGCCTTTTGCAGATGAAAAATTTAATGGCGACATGCATTATCTATTTGTTCAAATCTCTTTTCACTTTTCGTGCAATATTTCCGCTTATCAAATTTAAAAAATTGTCAGGACTTTAATATCCGATCTAAAGAACACACGCACACACATGCACCCCCCCCCCATATATATATATATATCATTGAATATAAACGACTGGAATGTCTTTTCAGCCTTTTATCATTTTTTCAATTTGTTGAAGTAAGGATTATAATTGTTATCGTCCCAAGAGCTTTCAGCCACTTTATAGCTATTTGCAAAGGTGTTGTTGTTAAGTGTTCCTCATTTTTTGACTACAACGTAATTAGTTTTGTTCTTACATATATCTCTAATAGCTTTGGTATCTGCAATCATATATTTATTCACAAGATTAAATGATTATTCTGCTAAAACTATATCTAAACATATTTATAAATGGAACTTTGTCTGTATGTGTGTATGTGTATGTGTGTTCGTTACCTATAGACTCCGAAAAGGCTGAACCGATTTTCTTGAAAATTTACACAGTTGTACTATAAGCGTCTGCGCGTGTTCATGGCTAGGTTTTGTGTCGAAGTACCCCGGATAAATATCAAAAATCGATAATCAAAAAATGGGGGTTATAGAAGAGTGGTCCGATTTTAATCAAATTTGATACACTCTTAGACGAAGACATAAGAATACGATATTCAGAAGTTTCCAGGTTGCAGTTCTTATAATAGTGCAGAAGATCGATAATATATATATATATATATATATATACATATATATATATATATATATATATATATATATATATATATAAAGCAATATGGTTGCGTGTGTTTATGTTTATCTGTCTGTATGTCTGTATTTTTGTCAGCTCTTTTATTTTAGTTTTTGCTTCGGGTTTGGCTCTAAGTAAGTATAATTGAAGTTCTTAGTCTCAGCCATGATATCACTTACTGAAAGGACTTATTTAGCCTTCAAAATTCAGTTTACGACGAAAAAATAATTATTTGATATCGATACCAGGAAATCGAAATTTAACTTACATCCATTCATTTTTCTTTCAGTCTACGGTTTCGCTTTAACTGGAAACAACTACTGCTTTTTAGTCTTTCGTGCCAACGTCCAAAGAGTTTGAACTCCAGGACCATGGATTAGTTTTAAAGCTTTCATTACACCCAAGCAACGCCGGGCTATACTGCTAGCTTTCTTCATAATTAAAAAAAAGATTTGGTTAGAATAAGTGCAATTACGTCATATATCCGCATACAAACAAACTGAATGTTGGAATTTTAAAAACGTTGAACTTTAAAGTAACAAATAACGAATGGAAATGAACGATATTGTTTTCTTCAGCAAATTTACAAATCCTAAGAATTTTAAATTTGCCACTAAACAATGGAAACTTTAAAATATATTCTTCATTGAAAATATTTTACTCAAAATGAAAAAAATAAAAATAAAAATCAAAGGAAATAATTATTTTTCTAAAGTTATAATTTATACGGAGGGTTTTTTAAAAGAACGAACAAAATGTGAGCAATTTGTGATTCCGAACATGAATCAATCAGCGTTGAAGCTCGTTAATATTCAGGTTTGGGAATTCGACATTGGTCATCGATTGGTGGTTCTTTGTTTCATAATAAATCCAATCAGTCCAAGCTGTAATTCAGGCACATTCCATTTTTGGTTAAGATTTGGCTCAATTAATGGTAATTGAATTTAGAGTTCATTTTATGTATTTAATATTAATTTTGTCTATTCTTTAAAATAATATATATATATATATATATATATATATATATATATATATATATGTGTGTGTGTGTGTGTGTGTGTGTGTGTGTGTGTGTGTGTGTATGTGTGTGTGTGTGCTGGGGTTAAAGTAATGTTTTATATAAAATTTCCTACAACTCTACATACACACACACACAAAAACATATCTATTCAGTTAAAAGTAAAATAAAAGTCATACTTGATAATACCAAAAAGTATAGCCAAAAGCGCTTGCAGAAATAAAACATTCGGACAATTTTTATATGACTTAGGTTCTGATAAGAAGAGAAAAATAAGATCACATGAAAATTATATAAAAGACTTAACCGTACGGTTATCTTCAATATATGTATTAACCAAGAACATAAATCAATCAGTACATAGTGATAAAAGTTTTGATACACTGTCCCACTATGTAAACGTATTAAAATGATTAAAACAAAAGAATTGTCAAATGATCTGTGGCAGAAGATTATAAAGCTGTACAAAGATGTTTAAAGGGTTTCGAAAAATTTCTCAACATTAAATTTACTTGCGTTTACAGTGGGTGCTGTTCGAAAGTGGAAAAAATATGATACTACTGAAAATATTCAAAGAAGTGCTCATTCGCGTAAATTAAACGATGCTACTGAACGATATATAGCCCAGAATGTGAAAACAAAAACAAATATATTTAAAAATCAGAACTATCTGAAAAATGCTGGGATTGGAGTAAGGAAAGATAATAATTATGAGATTACTGAATCTTACAAACCTTTATTATAGATCTTCATAAAAGACTTCACTATTAAAACGTAAACAAGTGTAAGACCGTTTGAAATTTGTTAAAAAGTACGAACATGAATCGGATGAAATCTGGAAGAAAGTTATTTAGTGAGATGAAACGAAAATTGAGCTTTCAGTGAGAAACGTACACCAAAGTAGGGAGAGAAAAAGGAAGTGAATACAACCCAGTAAACACCATCCCTACAGTCAAATATGGGGTGGATGTGTCACGATTTGGGGTTGTTTTTGTATAATGGAGCAGGAGAAGTCATTGGAAGTCATTGAAGGAAGAATGAATGCAGAAAAATTACAAGCAAATATTATCACCCCATCTATTAAAAGTGCAGCAGCTTTGGGTTTGACCGATATTTTGTAATTCAACCGGATAACGATCCAAAGCACAGGGCTAAAGCAACTCAACACTTTCAATGAAAATGGAATTTATCTTCTGAAATGGCCTAGTCAGTCACTGTATCTCAATCTAATAGAAAATTTATGGAAAACTTGTAGTTGAGAGTACACACAAGATATCCAAAGAACATCAAGTAACTAAAGAAAGTCTATCAAGATAAATGGGTATTAAATACTTTTGCTACTCACTAGATATATAGCTGTTTTTATATATCTATATCTACATCTATATAAAGGTAGCTGTATATATATATATATATATATATATATATATATATATATATATATATATGTTCACCACTTACTCGTTACCCAGGTTTCAACCTTATTGGTTTCATCAGGCTGTAATGATTGCTCTTATTGCCAAATCAGACCAACATGGTTGAATCCAGAGTAGCAAGTAAGTGGTGACTATATCTATCTATCTATCTATCTATCTATCTATCTATCTATCTACAAAATATATATATTAAAAAATTAAAACAATTGACCTCATAGTCTCTAATAGCCCTACAACCACACAAATAAATTCCCTACAGTAAACCAATGTAGTGTATCAATTTACGTGCCCGTTTAGAGGTTGTATCTATGGTACTAAGAATAAACCCATTACATACATTGGTTTTACTACAACCACGCTCTCCCATAGACTTGCCTATCACCTTTCTAATCAGAGTTCAATTAAACAACATTTTTCGAAAAATATAGCCATGCAGGTAATATTAGACAGATTTTAGTCAAAAACACAATAATACTCACTCATACGCACAGTAAAAAGAACCTTCACATATTGGAGGCCATCTACATTAAATCAAAACAACCCACACTTAATAAAATCACATTTCAATCTGGTCACAGCACATTACATTGCATTTAGACAAATGTTTCTGTTAACATTTCGGTCTCTCACGCGGCGTGACGTCATAGAACCACATTACAAATTTACTAACTGCGTCTGCTATTCGGTGACTCTTATCATCGCATAGCAATGTTTTATGTTGACACAAG
>JBBBDQ010000555.1:3070000-3202500 GCA_037127315.1 Ascarosepion bandense
TATATATATATATATATATATATATATTGCATACCTGTATTTGCGCATACGCTCACTTTATTTGTTAAACAATACATTTATTTATTTTCGTCTACTGGACTGAAAATTCTAGAAATCATATTAAAGAAAAAGATGCACCTTCCAGCAGGAATTGAACCTGCAGGAGAAACTGATGTTAGACCCAACGTGTTTTAGGCAGTCACGCCTCCAAAGGCTTCGTCAATGTAGCAGGCAGGTCGACGAAAATAAATATGCTTTTTTTTGTAGCATCTATTAAATGTGGATATTTAGTAAAATCTACATTTGAAGTTGCAAAATCTGTGGAATTATTAAATGAAAAAATCCTTTGCTTCTTTAGAAATTGCTTTGTTCGTTCGTATACAAAACTGAAAAGGTATGAACATTCGAGAAAGTGGGAAGTATTTGCGCTTATAAGGCAATATTATGTCGTAGTTGATCAGCGACACTCTTCGAGGATCATTTTTTCTTGAAGATTTCTTGAATATTCAGGCAGATAGATGAAAATAATACTACTTTTTAGTAAATTAACGTTGTCTTTACTTGTTCAAAACGTCATTCTTTATCTATAGCTTCTCGGCTTTATTGGCTATCAAACTTATCTTGAGTAGACTCACCAATAATGAAAATTAGGTTCCCTGTTATCATATCCAACGATAACGACAATGGTTAGCACCCTCCTGAAAAAAGTAATACCTATTTTCAAATCAGGACTACACTCGAAAGTAGGTAATAAATGAGGAGTATCGCTTATTGAAGTATTATTAATTGGGAGCACAGCAAAAAATTGCATAAAAATTCCCATCCTTGGTTAATTGTATTTATTATCGTTTGATTTTGTTTCGCGGCATATTTAATAACAGAATCGAAATATTTTGTACATTATGTCATTTTGCTATAAAATGTATAGTTGTTAATTTTGTTTCAAAATGTAAAATGTTAGTAATCTACTATAAATACCTATAGTTGGTAATTTAAAAAATATTTTGTATATAAAATGTATTTTATACTTTATAATGTTTGGGAATCACTATTTGCCCATAACTGAGACTCTAACAGGCGCTACCACTTCGGGTCAGGATGGATCTAGGAACAACAGTAGTTAAGAGGTGGTTTCTCGTTTCTCGACACCTACTGATCAGGGGACTTGCTGCCTGATGTAGTTTATCGTTATACCCAGGACTACTTTGGTTAATTGTAATGTTGTTCTTACATGATAATGTAATATCCTAGTCACTCAGAGAAAATACACACATTTTACATAATCTAACTTAATTTTCTAACCTTGTTCCGTCTCTTCCAATCATTTCAGTATATTTTAATATAGTTTATTAATTGTGAAGCGGCTAAAACTGATAGTTTCTTTGAAAGGAAACTTGAAGAGTCATGATTCTCATAAATCAACACTTTAGGAAATAAAGGAAATTATGTTTTCTATAATGTAGGGGAAATATTATCTTGATTAGTTATATCAATTAAATCTAATAAAGCATCTGTTTGGTTCAAATCTTCGAATGCGACAGAACATTCTTTCTAAATTAAGACAGGGTTTGGAAAAGTATTTTTGCCTAACGTCTAAATTTCTTTGATCATTTTAGGAAATTAAACACATTTTATATATATATATATATTGATTGTTAAATTACTTAGTTTTTGGTCATAATAAAATTAGACCATTGTACATTTGTATTAAAAGTGTTCAATATAATTATATTGTAAATCTTTTGAATATTTTTTATTTATAAATGAATTATTACACGACCCAGGTTTCTACTATGAGTGGTGTATTCAGGTGATTTTCACTAACTGATTTTACCTTTTAAACGGTAAAAACGGTAAAAAAACGGTAAAAAGAATGGTAAACGATCAAATTAGTTATGGAAAATCGCCTGAAGACACCATGCATAGTAGAAACCTGGGTCGCATAGTAACTATTTCACAAATCGATTATATATATATATATATATATATATATATATATATATGCGTGTGTGAGCGTATGTGTGTGCATGTGTGTATAGTGTGTATGTGCATTATGTAATGTAAGATATATAAAATCGTATATAGACTTTAACATATTTAGATAATACAAATTATACTCTGTATCGACCGAGAGATTGGTTAAAAATAAGTTGATATGCAGAACTCACTCATGTTCAGATTATATATATATATATATGTGTGTGTGTGTGTGTGTGTGTGTGTGTGTGCGCGTAGCAAGTGTGAACTATGCACATAGATTTTAACTGAAATAACATTTTACGTTTGATAAGCACATTCCCATCAGGTAACTGCAATATACATATCACTAAAAATGTTACAGTATAATATATATATATATATACATATATATATATATATATATATATATATATATATATATTAGTATATATAAAATGTTGCAGTATAATATATATATATATATATATATATATATATATATATATATATATATAATTTTGTATGTGTATGATACACTGCTCGTAGTTTGTTGTTACATTAGAAGGGCGGCTTATACATTAGCAAACATGCTGGCAATTGTACACATTCAATATATATTAATCAACAAAGGCTTTCATTTAAATAGATAAAAGTCTAAAAGACACGATAGACAATAAGTACAATGATGCGCCGGCCTAATTAGAGCGCTTGATGAATCGCTGGTAATTAACCCTGTAGTTGACTTCTTATTATTGTTCTTGTGCTTCTTACGCACGTCTATTTCCAAATCAGAAGCAACGAACAAAGAAATACAAAATGGCAAACCTCTTGTTGTCCGTTGGAAAGAGCGGGAAAGAGCGACGAAGCGAGCATGATGACTTTATCGTATGACTATCGATTCGTAGATCAATCGATCTCGACAACTCATTGCTTAATTACCACTGCTTTTACCAGAGATGCACGCACAAAAATTCGTACACATACCCACACGTTTATGTGTGTGTGTGGGGGGGTTATTATTATGATGTTTGTTTTAGTTTTGATATTTTGCAGCTCGACTTGGGAAGAGAGAAAGTATCCGTGGAAAAATAAAGGTGTAACAAGAAAAATTAATCTCAGCGAATTAAATATGATAAAAAATTATGGAAGTAACAGGGAGAAGATGAAAGGTGCTAATCAAAAACAAAGTGAATAAAAAAGAAAGAAAAGGAAATCAGAATAAAATTGCAACGTATGAAGAAAAATTTGAAATTTTTGAAAACCTGTAAGAACAGCGAGAGAATAGCTATTTACTCAACATAGATTGGTCTTGGCACTAGAATAAATACATAAAGCACCACGTGTGGATCTAAATCACTACTCATAATAATCTGTGAGATAAGCTTTCTAACCATTACACTACAACTTTGCGTAAAAACATGTAGTTAGAAATGAAAGAAAAAGCATTTAGATACAAATATACGTTAATATATAACTGCTTTATAGATATGAAATATGAGATACTGAATGAAAACCATGTGGATTAATTTTGAAATAGTGAACCAGTGATAACCTTCGTTCGTTCTACAAATATTTTAGAATTTAGTATTCCAGAAAATTGATTACATGAAGCACAGGAGCACTTACGACATCCGAGAGGAAATTTTTATGGAATAACAACATGATTTATCAAAATACACAAACAAAAGAGAGAAAAGACAAAGATAAAAACCAGACAAATACACAAAGAAAAAAGACAAAATGACCAAAAACAAAAAGCAAAAATCGGACAAAAACACAAAACTGCAAAAAAAAAACAAACAAAAAATACAAAAAAAAAAAACGATAAAATTAACATAAACGAAATATTAGTAAAAATTAATAGCAGTTGACAATATTTTATGCTAGCATTTCGAATAAAATCATTAGAAAATCAATAAAAAACGTACAATTTTAAACGTATATGTTTTAGGTTACAATAAATTACGATAAAACTTTTGGCAAACAAAATATTGTTTGGAATGTTTATTGAAAATCTATCATTTGTTTTTGCCTTTCCACAATGGCACAACGTCAGATTCATGTGGCTTTCGACAAACACACATGAAGAAAAAGATAAAAATAATTCCCATTTCCAGTTACCTGTATCACAAAACAAAATAAAAACCACTTTTGGTGGAATAAAATGATGCTGTTTAGGCTTTACAAAATATTGTATTGCCTTATAGTCAAGACAAATACGAAACCATGCAAATTTAACGAGGGGTTCTACATGCGTCTGTTTTTGCACAAATGATTTAGTTCATAGAGAAGAAGCTTCAAACTGTAGAACACAAGCGTCAGCTTGAACAGTAACAAGGAGGTACTGCTCAGTAGTTAGGATCTCCCATAAGAAAACGTGTTTCATATGCACTGCAACTCCTCGAATATAAGAAGATTTGCTCCGGTCATAACAGCAGAAGTCGATAATTACTACGCATTTATATGATTGATAAAAGGTGATCAAGATAGGACGTCTAGTGATTGGCGTTTGGATATATAAAATAGTGTATATCAATATATTTTCGTTTCTAATCATCTCGATAATCTTTCTTTTGTAAAGCTGATATATTGTTCTGTTTATGTTACCTATAGATTATATGAGCTATTCTTAAAATTTTCTAGTATTGGTGACTGGGTTCTCTTTTGTTACTTTACATTTTAAAGAATTATAATCGATAGTAAATTCTTTTCTACTCCTGGGGTTTGATTGAAAGGGATTTTGGGCAGTGCTGCCAGAAATTCTTTCATATCCACGTATTCTGCGATCAGCTTTATTTGTAAATAATGCTTTCAAATTGCTAGAACCTCAATGGTTATATCTATTGTTATAACAACTGAAATAAAACGTTCAGTTTTATAGTATTGACAATAATATGATATATAAAACAATATTAATAAGAAATTTCATAGATACTGACAACATGTGCTCGGGGATCCTGTTATATGTCCTGTTACATATTCTGTTCAAAGGTTAGCCAATGTGACTCATTTGAGTAAGACTGTACACTATAGGGCCTAAAACAGTGAGGCGCAAATTAAATACTTCGTAGAATGAGCTGAAGTTTGATAACGTGACAAATATTGCAAAATAGGAACAAAGCCGTTTGCCACAACATATTTATTTTTTCCTAACATGACATAATGTAATATTATGTGAGTGTGAGTGTCAGAAACAGAAAAGAATAAGAGAATAAGAGCGGTAAAGATAAACTTCTGTAAATAATTTGCTTTTATCCAGTCATTTCCATTTATATTGCTTCTCTCTCTCTCTCACTCTCTCTTTATATCTTCCCGTCTACCTCAATTTTATGTAGACTGGTATTCTTTGGCTTTATTCCTTTGATAGATATATCTAAGGAATAAAATCAAAGAATAATATTTTATATTAAGATGAATATGTGAACTAGTACATGTAATATATGAATATTTATTGAGGCTATTCTAGTCTTGTACAGGGACGATATAGTAGGGCATAAAATAAAGATCGATTCCGCAATGTCAAGTGAATTGAAATATTACGTTGCAATTTGTTGTTATATATATATATATATATATATACATTTATTAAAGACAACAAACTGTTGGTGGAACCAAAGGACAGCATGCCAAAACCTAAAAATCTCATCCAGATACTGTAAAAAATAAAGACGAAAAAGAAAAATAAGAAAAGGCCTAAGACAAACATTCTTTCTCAGTAAAGTTCTCGAAGCCTAGATTTCATAGACAAAAATTACGCTTATCAAAGTTAAATCTAATGAAAAGATTACTCTAGTTGCGGCTCTAAATTCAAGCCACAAGGATCTTCAGACGACTTAAATAGAAATGAATGAACGCGATGCAGGTCTTTATATAATCCATTATCGTTCTAAAGTATCATGGGGAAAATCTTTAAAAGTGATTGCTTTAAAAACCCATTAATTACTACACCTAGACAAGGAAAATATTCAAAGAAAAGCCTCTGTGGTGGGCTAAACTACAAAGAGTTGTACTTAGGTTCCGGTTCAATTTTAATATAAAATCATCACCAATAAACCAATACGCTCGTTCGATGATAGGTGATATAATAGGTGTTTTATTTTTGTCGACATCTGCTAGTTAAACGTTTTTTCATTGAGTATTTTTTATCGTTTCTGAAACTTAGTATCAAAATTTTAGCGTTTTTACATGTGCTAATTTTTATGCATACTCCAGTTAATTTTAGGGGATATACCTACATCTATTTTATTCTTCAGTGTAATAACGTTTTCGTATTTACTGTGTTTAAAACTCAGTTTATGGTTATGGTACTTTTTCTTGACTCATTTTTAGTATCCCCTATGTATATTTTCTCTTGTTTAGCTTGATTATTATTTTTTCTACTTTTGTTTTAGCCAAATATACAATATTTTCCATTAAACAATTACCTTCCGTGGAACAGGCATTTTTACTCTACATCTAGTTGTGTTTGTTTACAAAATAGTAGCACATGTAACAACACTAGAGATAGATGTATGCTTTGCTAGGCAGAAAAATTTGTGATATTAAGTTTAAGCAACGATAAAAATACTCAGTGAAAAAAAAAACAGAGTTAATTAGCAGATGTAGACATAACATAAAACACCTATTACTACCGGATTAGCGTATTGGTTTATTGGTGAATTTTGCTTTTATTTGTCAACATCTTGATTATATCATTATTTTATGTGATTTGTTTTTGGCACACTTGTGATTCTGTACCGCTAGTCCACAGTGTGTATAAGGATGGTCTTCGCCAATATCTTCAAGGTTCTCTCATTCGAAGCAATTTTAACCACTGATCTAAGGAAGCGGTTTTATTCAGCAGGCAGTTTAGATATTTATGAGCACGGTTGGCACTAAGAATAGCATTTGTATAAAAGCCACGATCTAATGAAGCTATTTATGTACATGACTTTTGTTTTCAGGTTGTTGTTTTGGTTTTATAGCTAATTGAAATGTTGGACGAAACTACTCCTTGAGCAACCTGTTCTATGTTCAGTTTCTTTATCTCGTATATTAAATTTGTTATAATTAATCCATGCACCGAGTTATTTGAAGTGTTTCGTATTTGCTAATTCAACATCCTGAATTTTTATGATGGATGACATCACTACTTTTATTTCAATTGCAAATCATAGATTCTGTTTCGGAAGCGTTTGTCTTGAGTATTGTTTCCTGGAACACTTGGTAGTTAAGGTTGGTTTTCTGTTTAACATTATTCTTATCTCAAGTATGAATACCTTTTTCATGAGTATAGCCCCAATGACCACCAGTATATTTGCCACGGAAGGATCATTGTTTTCTATTCGTTTGGAATGTCGTATGAAAGGCTTGAATAATCAGTGGCCACGTTTAACATGTGTATGCAAATGTGTCAGGGTTTAATCTAAGAAACAATAACACGCAAAACATTCGATATCTTATCGAACGACAAAGTTTATTTATGTTATACATTGATGAATTTAGTGTATTTGAAGCTTAGAAAGCGGCGATTTCTAGTAGAGAAGAACAAGTCTATTCATATGCTAATATACTGTTGTGATGTCAATATAAGGTTTTCGTATTAGAGAGGTATTTGATTTCTTGGAATTTTTGATGATTATATATATATATATACCCTTATTGCATCCTTTACAATAATGAAAACCATATTTGTAAGGTTACACTCATAAAATGTTAAATACTTAATATAATGTTTATTAATAATTTTTATCAGGATGAATCCCATTGAGTTACTTCTGCATCAGTGAGAGCTTTTTGTTGTTTCGAGAGTGCATTAATGCGGAATAAACTCTACTTTTGAGGATACATTTGATTTCAGATTTATTTATATAGAGATATACCTACTTATACAACGTGAAAATATTACTTATATATCAAATGGTTTAATGTAGATATGTATATTACAATGATTTTATACCTGCACACAGGCGCATGCACACACACACACACACATATAGATATATAGTACATGTACATGTGACTCAAAATCAAATCTTACGGACTACTCAATAATTTGTTTGTCCTGTTACCGTATTGAAATCTCTTTGACCGAAGTTAATATCTGGAAATAGGAAGTAATATTTTTAAAATAACAATATAAAGAGTAACAGATTGTATTAGATGAAAAGATATGAACGAAAAAACCGAGGTAAAGAAGAAAGAATGGGGAATAGATATATCAAAGTGAGAGAATATTATAGAAAGAAGAAAAGAGATATAAGGAAATGTATCAAACGACTAAAGAGAATTAACATTAAAGTTAATAAAAATGTTCAAAACTGAAGAAAAATAAACGAGAGTAAAGATTCAAGAATATTCTTCTTATTCGTGTGCCGTGTCCCTTAAGAACGTAGGGGATCAAAGACTTCCGCTTGGCTCTATCTCTGATCGCTCTTAATATTTTTCCCTCTTGGTATAGATCTATCGCCCGGTTCACACTCCACACACGTCTATTGAACAGGTTAAGAGTCTCATCCCTTGTTCACTATTTAGGATGTGGTTTCCGGCTTTCTCTTTTCCAATCTTTTCACTATTACGTAGCCCCCTGTACATCAGTGGCGTTACCGCCTTGTTCCGAGGGATACGATGAAAAAAAAATTCTCTCAAACCCCGCTTCGCCATCTATTTGCTCAGGCCTATCAAGTATGACACGCGCTGATTTTCTCTGTTTCTTTTTATTTCTATCCGTCTTGTGATTACGTGTCCCAGGAACCTCATCTGTCTTTTGCTGATGTTAAGTATTAGTTTCTGCTGCCTCAATCCTTTCCTTCATCCTTCATGAGATACTCCAACATTCGCTTCCATACAGAAGGACAGATGTCACATAGCAATCCAGTACTCTTTTTTGTTTCTAATTAGATATTCCTGTCTCTCTGGTTAGATTTTGAAATTCGTCCTTGGCCATGCCCAATGCGTCTTCAGATCTATGCTCACCACCATCACTGAGTATATACACCAGGCCCTCGACAAAAAACGGCGAAGCCCAAACTGTGGCCCTTGACATCTCCAAAACGTTTGACAAAGTTTGGCATGCTGGCCTTCTATGCAACCTGCAGGGCTATGGTATAACTGAGCAATTGTTTGACCCAATCCAGTCCTTCCTTTCAAACCGTACAATGAGGGTAGTATTGAACGGACAAGGCTCCCAATACTATCGCATGAATGCGGATGTTCCTGAAGGCTCTATTCTAGGTCCTACGCTTTTCCTTATCTATATTAACGATCTCGCTGATGTAATAAGATCCCAAGTGGGCATATATGCTGCCGACACTACGGTTTACTCTCGTCTCGATCAAAAATCTATCGAGGCTGTAAAAGCAAACCTCGCTGCCGAGCTTGAAAAGGGCCTCCAATCCGTGGTGCACTGGGGTAAGAACTGGCTCGTAAATTTTAATTCTTCCAAAACGAAGCTGCTATCTAATAACCACCACAGACAATCGTTCCTCCCGCCCATTAACATGTATCAGGCTTCTCTCCCTGAAAGCGAAACACTGCGCCTCCTCGGGTTAACTCTCACACCAGACCTCAAGTGGAATAACTATATAGGATCCATAGCTAAATACGCTGTTAAGAAAGTCGGTTCTCTGTGTTGGGCCAGGAAGTTTTTCCCGTCCCAAACAATCCTGCACATATACAAGTCTACTATCCGCCCGTGCATTGAGTATTGCTGCCATATCTGGTCCGGTGATCCTGCTATCCATTTAGGTGTCCTCGACCGAATCCAACGGAGAATCTATGATGTGATCGATCCCGACTTGGCAGCTAGGATACAGTCGCTTTCTCACCGACCCAGTGTTGCTTCCCTGTGTTTCTTCTACAAATACTTTGAGGGCTTCTGCTCTGATGAACTGAGCTCACTGTATACGAATCTCCTCGAGTCACAAGATTAGCAATTAGGTCCCACCCTTTTACTGTGAAACCAGTAAATTGTAAACGCAAATTCTACTCCAGTAGCTTATTTTCTCGCATTTCCCGCCTATGGAATTCTCTTCCGCATACTTGCTTTTCCCGACAGTTGTCTCACTAACTTACATCCTCTCTCTCATGTTTTTTCTTTGTCCACCCACTCTCATTAGTATTCTCGTCTCTCTCCTACTCTCTTCCTGACACCCCTTGCACCATTTCACCCCTCATAACATTCCTCCTCGTCCACCTCACTCCCACCAGTAATCTCTTCCCTCTCCTACTCTCTTCCTGACATCCCCTGCAACCTCTCACTTCTCATAACATTCCCTCTTTATAACCCCCTGCACAACAGTGGCAGTAAAATGCCTTGCTTGTGGCGACACGATTATTAAGAAAAAAAATCTCAATGTCACTCTTTTCATTCCCTGTTAGAACGCTTCCTAGATATTTAAATTTCTTTTCTTTTTTGTATTTTAGTTTCTCCGACCTATAGTTTGCATTTTTGCTGATGAACATACATTCAGTTTTCTTGAAGTTTATGTAGTCCTTTCTTCTCACTTTCTTTTGCTACATTTTCTAGGAGGTCCTGCATTTTCCTTTCTGTGTCTACTATCAGCACCATGTCATCCGCATATCTTACATTGTTGAGATTGTGGCCGCTAATGACGAATCCAAACAAGGATTTTATTTCTCTGAGAATTGTTTCGTTGTATAAGTTGAATAGATCCGGTGAGAAAACATATTCTTGTTTTAATCCCCTTTCATTTTTTGTATAACTAATGAATTCTCTTCCTATCCGTACACAAGCGTTTTGCTGCCAAGATAGATTCTTGATTACCCTAACGTCTTTTCCGAATATGTCGAAGTTAAAAGAAAAGAATTGAATATGAAGATAAGGTGATGGAAACTGGAAAAGATGCTGCAGAATAAATTTTGCGAAAACTTATATGAACCGAATGAAAAAAAGACAATGAAAACGAAAAGAAATAAAAAGAGAATGAAAAAAAGAATGAAAAAGTGAAAATGAAAAATAGAATGAAAAAGAGAGAATTAATAAAAAAGAGAATGAAAAAAGGTGAATGAAAAAGAGGATGAAAAACAGAATATGAAAAAAGAGGGAATAAAAAAACAGAATGAATAAATAAAAAATAGAGAATTTAAAAAAAGAACAATCAAGTGAAAAAGAGAATGAAGGAGTATCTTAACATAAAATAATTAAAAGGAAAGGATTTCATTTCTTTTACAATACAGATAATTCAAGAAGACTGTTTGAGAAATAGAGAGAGAGAGAGAGAGAGAGAGTAAGAAAGCAAGACAGTAGATAGATCAAATGGGGAAGTGATAACAGTTGTAAGCAAAACAGGGAGAGGTTATCATGAGAAGGAATAAGAAACGGACAAACATAACACAACAGCTCAAGTGAGAGAATGAATTCTCGAAGGAAGATATAGTGAGGTGAACATTGAGAAAGGCCAAAAGAAAGAAAACGAAAAGAAGAAAAGACACATACACTAGGGGGGAGAGAAAAAGAAAAGGAGGAAAGACAGAGAAAGATGGGTAGAAGAGAGAAAAGGACTGAAAGAGAGGGACAGGAGAGAGAGAGAGAGTGTGTGTGTGTGTATGTGTGTGTGTGTGTGTGTGTGTGTGTGAGAGAGAGAGAAAGATAGAAAGGAAGAAAATGCATAAAATAAAGAGAGGCGGGGAATATAGAACAGAAAGAAAGAGATTGAGAAGTAAGAAAACAGGAGAGAAAAAAATGGCGTCTACTCCCGATCAATACGCTATGCACGGCACACGACACCAGACATATTTACATACCGTATAACCCCGCGATCGCACTTGGGGTCTGCTTCCGCCTGTTAGAACGTGCCGTCCACGTGACCTACGGGAAAGCGGAAGTTAGCCATGCGCCTGCAATGTCATACGGTACACACACAAGTTTTGATGTCACATCGTACGAATGTATTTAGAACATTAAGTTGGCTTTTTGTTTTTGAAATTTTTAAAAATGAGTTTTTGTTAAATCTCCTTGTTTTATTTTTAGTTGTTTATTCTTGTTTGTGATTTTCTATGATTTAATAAAAAAGAAAAAAACACTGAAAAAAATGGCGAAAAGAAAAACACAGAAGATTCCTTTTTGTTATTTGACACTCCTACGTCTACTATAATACTTATTATTTTTTAAAAGTTATTTCTGTTTTAAAATGTATTAGTATACTTTCATTTTGTTTTTTACTTTGTGTTTGCTTTTCTTCGTTTTCACTTTACATTTTGCTTTTCTTTTGTATCATGCAACCATTTTTTTTATTTCTATTAAACTACCTCCATTTGTTCAATTCTGCCTTTCTCCCTTTCTTTTCTATCTATCTATCTATCTATCTATCTATCTATCTATCTATCTATCTATCTATCTATGTTGCCTCCCTCTCTTCTTTCTATCTATCTATCTATCTATCTATCTATCTATCTATCTATCTATCTCTCTTCTCTTTTTGCTTCATTTTCATTCTTACTGCATTTGAACAACATTTTTCTTGGGGTTCCAACTGCATTTTTCTTTCCCATCATTTATTTTATCTTCCCACTTCCTTCATCTTCATCATTAATTTTGTCATTATCGACTTTCTACTCTACATGTCACCTGATTTCCTTCCGTCCTTTAGTCATTTCGTCCTTCCTTCTTTAATTTATTTATTCAAATTCATCTCTCGCATTTCCCTTTAATTTTCTTCTACATCCTTCCTTATAATGTTTCGCTACCCATCGTCTTCTTCCATTCTTTCCTTTCTTCATTGCAATTCATCTCTCGTTTTTCCTTTTTTCGTCACTACATTTTCTTCCTTCCGTCACCGTCATCATTTATCTCCCTTCTACACATTTTCTTTTACCCAATTCTTGCGAATATCCTCTTTCCTTTTCAAACATTTCTTTTCTTCTGTCACTCTCCTAGCCTTATTTGCTTCCATTATTTCCCAATCATCTCTCATTCTTCTTACAGGCCTATTTTCTCTTTGTCGTCTCCTGACTCGAATTATAAGTTTATGATATACGTAAACGCCACTACTGACTGAAGGCAAACAACTGTTTTTTGGTTGATGAGATCTCTTACGCCTTGCTATACTGCCTGACACAATGAGCTGAGCTAATACGTTATACCAATGAGCACTTTCTTAGTTCATCTTGCCTACAACAAACGACCAACAAAAGGTTATAAGAGTTCATATTTACACATGGTGTGTGGCTTTTTTTTTAGATTTATTTTTATTCCGTAATTATATTAGTGGAAACTCTTGGCAAAAGTTCGTAAAAGGAAGTGTGAAAAACTCAGAATGCAAGCAGAGAATTTCTGCATCAGGGGATCTATGGTAACTTTAGCCTGTATCTGTTTGCGAATTTTCAAGGTCACTGCTTGCAGTTTGCTGTTTAGGCAGCAGAAGCAAATCCAGGCATATGCAGATTAATTATTTGTAGTTTGAAATAAAATAATTAGACGACAAACATTATATATATATATATTGAACCATATTTGGCAGAGTAATCTGGAGAAAATAAAAATAGATAATTTTATTTTAATCCTCCCAAATTCTCTGATCGACCTCTTAATGTTGATATAAATTCATTAAAGTAAGCACAGTAGTTTTTTTCTTTTCTTATTTTGCAAAGTACTTTCAGTCTCATCCGTAATCATCTTTAGGGTTAATTGCTAAGACAAAAAATGATTTAGTTGAGAGTTGTGATTTTTCATAAATACGCACGAAATGCCTTCTGTTATTATTATTATAAACACGTAGGAACTCGATCTGCTATAAATATTTTGTAACTCTTAAAGGTATGATGTTTCTCCACGCTTTTATCTAAGGGAGGTAAATTTAATTTATATTAGTTTTTTATACAATTATAATTTTAAAAACATTGATATTTTAGTCATTTCAAAACATTGTTATTATAAGCATAACTAATCTTATTTAGTCTTGATTGTAAGTTTATTATATATAGAACTTCGAAAATTTGTGTTATTTTCATGATGAAGTATTTTTGTATTATTTGTGTTATTTTCATGATTGGAGTATATTTGTATTATCAAACAATATTTTCTGAATTGTGAATGTGCACAGGAATTTATTTGTAAATGTTGTGCGATAGAGTTTGTGTTCGACATATGTAGTGTTTTTTTACATTCACTGAACATGTGGCTGTCAGATTTGTCTAACAGTCAAGTACTAAGCACATAAGTGATGAAAGGTTGCTACACACTTAGTCCGACAATAATTCTTTCAGGAATTGTTGTGACATCACACACACACACACACACACACACACACACACACACACACACACACACACACACACACACACACACACACATTAATTAATATAAATATTATCCTACGTCAGTGACTGGACGTAGAGTTTCATGTGTTACTCAATCTTCAGGTGCATATTAAAAATTGAATGTTTAAAAGGTTTGAATTTGAGATCAATCGATGTTTATGAGAATTAAATCTTATAATGTTAGACAAAAAAATATAAATACACAAAAATTACATGAAGAAAAAATTAAATTTTTAAATTTCAAAACAACAAACTTATTAAAACGCAGGGAGATGAATTAAAATGGGCGTAATTCGTAATTATTAATAGAAATATTTGCAAGCAAAAGAAAGAAAGAAAGAAAGAGAGTGAAAAGAAAGAAACAAACATATAAATAAATCTGCATAAATCAGGATCTTAGAATTTGAGTCAGTATTTTTTCTATGGTACCATGTGATGAATAATTAACCCTTTACTTAAGTAGATTATATGATTTAAGATGACAAGATTTTCTAAAAGACATAAGTTACATCTATTTCTTTTTCCATTATAAGTTCTGGTTTTAGCGACGATATTCCAGGTTTTTGGTTTTTAATTTATAACAATATATAGATAAAGGGGTGCCTTTACTGTATTTACTTTTGTTTAAAGACAACATATGATTATTGAAACGATAGTTCTACTTATTTGCGGTTGCTCGAATGTAGAATTTAATGTCATCATCATCCGAACGGATGCGAGCATTATAATAATACTTTAGGACATATACTGGCCATTTAATGGGTGCGTCATATATTTTCTGCAGTTGCAATTATTTTTAGAAGGTTCATTATTATTAGTAGTAGGGGAGATGTTATTTTTCACGTGGTTCAAATATTTACTTGATATCCTATTAATATGCTGTGAAATATATTTATCTATATTCTTAACTCAACTGTGACTAATTTAACATTGTTTTTGTTCAAAATCTTTTTCATGTGGAGGAATGGTAGAAATGTTTGTGAATTAAATTTAGATAGAATGTTCCAATATTTGTTTGGACATTACGCCTGAAAAGGGAGTTATAATGCTACGTTTACGTAATTTCTGCTCTTTTTCGCCAACTTTATTTTTAACACAGTATTCTAAACCAGTGTTGATTTTTTTTTTATAAAACATTAAGTACTTAATTTTGGAGTTGTTGAAAAATTCTAGAGTTAGTACATAAACGAAATTGGATAGATTTATGCAAGTTATTATTGCTACTATGGTGTTTACTTGATTTATTGTTGATATATTTCTTATTGTTTGAATCTTTAGCGTACAGTTCGCACAGGCCATTGTTCAGTCATCAGTAGTAAGAATGAGAAGGCTAGATTGGAATTTGAAAGAAAGTACAGAGATGAGCGACAAGAGTTATAGCAGAAAATTTTATTGGCTGATAAGATCTAAATTAATCTCTTACCAAAGTAATGGAAAGGCCAAAGTGTGAAAAAGGAAAGAATTAAAGCATACAAGCTCATCTGTGAAACATGGTGGAGGCAGTTTTTTGCCTTGGGTTTGCATAACTGAATTTGGAACAGGGGCGTTCATATATTTTGATGATGTAAATTATGACGATAGCAGCAGAATGAATTCCGAAGTTTACAGAAGCATTTTGTTTGCTAATTTACAGAGAAATACATCCAAACTAATAAGGTGGAAGTTTATCATGCAACAGGAGAATGACTCCCGAACATACTGCCAACACAACAATGGACATCATCAGGTTAAGAAAAAGGACATTTTATCCAAGCTAATCAACGGATCATTGGCCAACAGAGCATGCATTTATCTCATAAAGAGGAGAAACTAAAAAAAGAAAAGAAAAAGAAAAAAGACAAACAAAAACTGAAAGAGGCTGCATTAAAAAGAAAAATGTAAGAGTTTGAAGATGTCAATAGCTCACAGGCTTGATGCAGTTATTGAAAGCAAGGATTATTAAAATACTAAATGTTATTTACTTTAACACTATTTATTCCTTTACTTTTGATCACCTACAAATTAAATAATATGACACAAAAAATGGTATGCCCTTAGCTGTTTACTATATCTAAATGTAAATACCAGGAAATAAAAGATGAAATGCTGATCTATTGTTTCTTGTTCATCTTAAACCCCCCCCCCCCACCCCACACACACACACATATATATATATATATATATATATATATATATATATATATATATATATATATCAAAGAACCGAACACACACCAAAATCTATTAAATAAACGTAATGAAATTAATGTCATCTGAAAACATTGCAAAATTTTTACTTTAGAATATGGTTAATAATTCTTCATAAAAATATCCATTAACTTACATATATTTGTAGTGTGATATAAAATTTATGTAATAGATATTAAAATTTATGCAAGTTAAGTGCATATAAAAATTTATGAAAACAAATGCACTCTGAACTGAAATTATAATAATTTAATCACACCAAAGGCCACTTTAAGTCAGATAAAAAATAATGAAAAGGTATTCTTTCTTTCTCTTTGGATTTCATATGGCTGGGATACATAGAAATCTAAGAAAATAACCTTGTAGCGATAATGTATACTTCGCAACGGAAAAGAGTAGTCTAGACACTAAAGAAAATGACACATTGCCGTTAAGCTTGAAAGAACAAAAAACCTGTATCCTCAAACATGTAACCTATATTTTTAAATTTAAAAGTCGAACTTCATTCTGATTAGTTAAATTATATACACACATAAAATTCAATTTTTTTCTCTCTTCCCCCTTAACTTTTTAACTAACAAACGTATTGTTTTCTACTTACAAATATAAATCCCTTTCGCCACAATTATTCAACATTGCCTCATAACGAGGTAAAAAATCTCGAAGCATAAAAATTTCCGTGTCGCAATGTAAATTTAATAAATTTTAAATATAAAAGCTAATTTATATATATATATATATATATATATATATATGTGTGTGTGTGTGTGTGTGTGTGTATGTGTGTGTGTGTGTAAATTTATCGTGCTAAATTGTAATGATTTTTAGTGCCAAAATTGCCGTGTCTTTAGTAGTTTACTAGTAGAAAGGCATTTTAGACAAGAAGATTTTGTTTAATTAAATGCACGATATTAAGATAAGTATAGAGCGATTGTAGAATTAATATTTGTCACTTAGCTGGCTGCCTTCGATATTTCGTGAAGGCATTATTGCCATGTCTTCAATATTAAGGGACATTTGCTTTTACTGATATATATATATATATATATATATATATATATATATATATATAGGTTTCATTAAAATGTCAGACAAGGTATAATAGTTAAGTTGTTTGTGTAATTTTTCAGAACATCAATTATATAAAAATTGTCCAAACCGTTTCCAAGGAATTTACTTTTAGTAATTATCGAGGATGGCTTTTATTTTTCATGTAACTGAATATATGTAGTGTTATGTATGTTTGTAGAGTGGTGCATATGATTTATGTTTTGAACAGGGTTAATCACGTTGTTAATGTGTTCGTAGTTGATATTACTGAATGTTGGGTTTTTCTTTTTTATTAATAATGCTTCCATTATTTTTAGTCTTCTTTGCATGTAGATGCTGCTATTATATTTTTGTCGTTAAGAACTATATGTTAAAGATAGTGTTTGTGAGGTTTCCGTGTTTTAAATGAAATTTGATTGTGCTCTGGTCTCAAAAATACAACGTGAGATTTCGTGCCAACTTCTTGGTCGTTTAGCCGATAAAATTATTTACGATATTGGGTTGATCAAGAACCAAGTTTTTCGAAGAACATGGAAATTCGTGAATAATATTAATTTGCCGTAGTTTAGATCTTGGAGGTGAATTGTTTTTTTGACGATATATATATATATATATATATATATATACACTGGATGTGACTGTGGGGCAATTTACACAAACATCCAGTCAAAGAGGTTTCGTTAAAATTTCTCAGAAGATCAAGGAATCAAACCAATATGTGAAAAAGTCCGATAATATATTTTCACTAACATAATCAAATATCGATGCTACTCAGAAAATATGAACAAATGAGAAAACATTTAAAAGAATCATATTCTTATGATATTGCATAAGCTATATGATTCCCATATATGAAAAATAATTATTTCAAATAAGACCAGCCACGTACAAAATAGGGAACATGAAATTGCTTTACTACCAATTGAGCCGTATACCGTTGCTTGTAAGTTCTTTCCTGTCATGTTATTTGTCCGAAAATTGTTTATAAAGAACTAAACATTATTTTTCCATGACGTTTTTTTTATGATATGTGTTTATTGATTTAAAAATGTAGTGTTTTCCTAGCTTCATGTCTAGTATTTGTTTATTTATAGTCATGAATAACAAAGTATCTTTATCTGTTGGGCTATACACGCCACGACAACTTCTCGGAAGGCACCGGTATTATCAGTAATCATTAAAGACAGAATGTGTGACGCAATCAAACTCTCCAGGGGAGACTATTGCTGAAAATATTCCGGTTGAGATAGTGAATAACAAAGATGGTTTATTTGTATGTAGCTTTTTCTCTTTCGGTATATAGTATTCTGCTGGCACACACACACACACACACACACACACACACACATATATATATATATATGTATATATATATATATAAGAAAGTGAGGGAAAGAGATAATGTAAGAACCTGGATTCTACATATCTCTATGAAAACAAAGAACCTTAATACGTGCACACATGCGATGAAAAATAGAATTCCAACACCCAATTCGTCTTTTAGTTTATTCAAGATTAAACGTTCAGATCCGTAGGTGTATCAAAAATGCTCTGCTCTCATATCAATATGAAGTTTATTCTCTTTGGGTGTCAACACAGGCCTATTTCCTTTATAAACGTATTTATTTTATAGACGGTGACTAACAACCTGCAATAAAATCCCGTCAAGCCTCTTACATTTGTCGACGTAGTATAGTAAGCGTTATTCGGTAGGCTAACTGAACAAGTCTGTAATCGGACCATAATGTCATATAGATATTCAAATTTCTATATCTAGCAATTGTGAAGGCAAAATAAGTTTTCTGACATATTGTAAACATAGCAAACCCTATGAGTATTAAGAAGGCGGGTATAATTCTTCTGGAACATTGCCCTATTCTTGCTGGAAAACAGAAGAGCAATATTTATTTATTCTTTTGAGATTAGGTATTGTAATTATTTACACTCTTTACATTGTTTGAACTGTTGTCGTCATCCACTGGATAAAATCGTTGAGTGAATGCAATGACTTGACCCAAGTGTTGAGAATTCAATAGCTGTCTAGAACAGACGTAAAGCAAATAAATAAATAAATAAAAATAAAATTTAAAATTAAAGGAAGATAACTACTACTGAGACATCTGGAAGAGACATTGCTCATGGAACTAGAACAATCTACCCCAGTTAACGAAATTAATGGTTCAGCTCAAAATTCTAATCATTTAAAGAAATAAAGATAAGGACAACACTCCGAACAATGTAAATAGTGCAGAAGTACAAGTTGAATTTTGACATACATAGCGCTGTTCAACATTCTCTTCACAGGTGTCAAAAGTTATAACATGTGGCATCGGACACCCATAAAGCCAACAGTTTGGTCTGTGTGACGTCGGTGAGTACATTCTGAAAATTATCATTCCCCAGGTCTATGTTACACACGCAAACGCGTAGAAGCAGAACACGCTATCGTCATTTAACAGAAGGACTTTCGATTTCACATGTTAGACGCGCGCGATATTACTGGAGATGTGCACGACTCTGTTGGTGCATAATTCTTCGTAGAGACACGCATGCCCATAGTCCTGCTGCACGTAAACAATTCCGAACGCTTCGTGTTGACACAGAGCTTTTTGCAGAAGTAGAATTCTCATACTTTTGATGTACTTTCACAGTTGTATTATTATTAATTTGCTTATTCATAAAGATATAAAACCATATAGAGTGTGGGTAGTGAAATGATCTTGGCCTTTCATATTTCTTAAGTGACCAAGCATCAGGAGTGGGGCAAAACTTCGTCTTCTTCTATGTGCCGTGTTCCTTCCAGGACGTAGGCATTCGTGGCCTTCCACATCTCTCTATCCAATGACGGTCTTAATACCCTTCTCCTGTTATCTCACTCAGTTCCCGCTCCACCATCCATATGCTTAAATCCATCAAGCATATTATGCTTTACTTTCCCTTGTCTCTCTCTCTTTCCATTCCGTGAGCATCCGGTTCTTCAAGCCCTCCTGCCTCATTACTTGTCTCAAAAAGTTCAGCTGTATTTCCCCGATGTTAGGCATCATTTTCTTTTTTGTGTCCATCCTTTTTAAAACCTTGTCGTTGCTCGCTTGTTCGTCCATAGTATCCTCAGCATCTTTCTGTATAAACGTATTTCAGTTGCTTCAAGTATTTCCTTCATCTTTGATGAGATTGTTCAACATTCGCTGCAATATTGAATGAACAATCCAGTACTGACTTCTTTGTTTCTAGAGGAATTTTTCTTGCTCGATGCTCTATTCAGCTTCTAGAATGCATCCTTGGCTATGACAGTACGCCTTCGGATCTCTTCAAGAGCCTAAAATTTACTTTCAGATTAATTTATGAAACGCAAGATCGATTTGGCATTTAAACATATCTTTCTTTATTTCCTAACAGAAAAACGTAATTCTTTTATTAAAAGAAATTGTGTTTATATAACCATTATTATTAGTAAGGTATCCATCAAAATCTCAAACTTTATTTGAAAAACTCCTTTATTTGGGTTTTGTTGGATTCAAAACCTAAGATTTCTGAACTATTCTTGTAACTTAGTCAAACTGTTACTCCACAACGCTAAATTAAGCTGACGCCTCTACATAACTAACAAATGAGAAAGACAAACATATTTGGGGTTAGAATGTAATGTTCTTCCACATGAAAGCATTTTCCAAAAATTTGTAACCTTTAGAATATTACTTGTTTCATGTATTGCTGCAGTCAACTTCTAATCAACGTTTACAAAAATAAGATTATTGAAAAATTATATGAAGATGGAATCGAATCAAAAACGGAATCGTTTTTTCATGATAGAATACACAATTTAGCTGATAGTTGGCAAAATATCATAAACAGTCAAGGGAACATTATTAAGTGAATATCAATGCATTGAATGTCTACGAGCAATTTTCAGAAAATAAAACTATTGTATTGATGATTTATCATGAGACGAATTGCTCTTGTAAATGCAAGCATAGACTAGCAAACTGAACGAATCAGACTGACAGGCACTCAGACACAATTTACAATTTGTTGGCAAACGTTTTCTATTCTATCAATTATTTTTTACGTGATATCCATACTGGACGAATATATATTTGAGGAATATACGCAAAGAAATGTAAGTTTCCCTACAACATTGAATTATTATTACAACAATCTTATTGCAGATTAATATACGCTGAGAATATATCTATGTATCCCAGTGTGATGTGCCTACCATAGCACGATGATTCATCATTTCAGTGATTTCATTTTACTCGGTGATTCAGTCAAAATAACTATATAAATAATTTCAGGATGTTAATGTTAAACTCTTGAGCCAATATAACTAAGTATAGGAAATGACCAACTCCATGACTGGATAGCCTGTTTGCAGAGATTGCTACTGAGCTCCGCTAAGTTTTACACTAGTAAAACCTCGTGTCTAAACTAGCTCATGTTAAATATCTACTTGTATGTAGATCTACAAGTGATTGTTTAAAAATAAGAAAAGCTTCTCATATCATTGTTAGTGAGCTGAAAGCTCAGTAGTTGTCCAACAATAAAGACTCCAATATCAGATCACGGGAAAATTAAGAACACAGATATTATTTCTCTAGTCTTAATCATTTCCAATATGATCTGAAGTCGGTTGTTGACTTCATTATTGTTAGTAAAACACTTCGTACGTTAATTTATAATAAATTACCTAGAATTGAAAAGTTATTTCCACCATTAGCAAACATATTTATATTTATAAAAATTTGATCCGCAGTGATAAAAATTATAAATGGAAGGAGGCCATTCTTATCCTAGGCATGTAATGCTCAACTTGTTTAGATGGTTTAAGCAATTAAACATTAATTTATTTTAAAATCATGATAAAATTAATAATGCGTTCCGAGGAGCTGAACAAGAAATTGATCAATTTTGTTAATGCAATGAGGTGCTTCATAAACTGAAAACATTGCTATTGTATCACGGTTTGCAAGATATTTTATATCGTCCAACGAAGATTTTAACGTGAACGGTGACTTAAATCACAAAGGAAATTTTAGTCATCCAGAAATCGAACTAAAAGAATATTCTCGCTGATCTGAAAAACGTTGGGACAGATATGCACTTTTACCATTAGAATTTCGAACCGAAAATTATTTCACGGAATAGTTGTATGAAAGACCATATCCTTTTAGCATTTGCTGAAAAGTTTTAGTATCAGTCGGATGATCAGGGAAGGTATTCAATAAGAGGAGAAAAAAAATTGTAAGTTTAGATTTAGGAGATAAGCAACAAGGTTTAAAGAAAAAATAGAACACTGGCCATAATGTCAAAATGACATCCCAAATGTCAAGTAAGGTGGTAATCACATTCTGGGGGGGGGGTTGATATAGCGCAGGTGATATTGGTAAACTCACCATAATTGTAGGATAATGTTTCTCGAAATTATTTGTTGAATCTCTTATAATCTGATATCCAGCTTAAACGTAGCAGGTAATTGTTGTGGATTATTGTTGAGAAACCACACAAAATAATAAATAACAAAAACAGATATGGAGATAGAAAATGTAAGTTATATTGAACAAAAATACACAAACTGGAACACTGGTTTGTCAATTCAGGAATACCAGAAATACTGTTAGTAGAAATCAATATATAACGTCTTGTAGTAAAGCGGTATGTCCGGTTAAGAAGTCTATATTCAAAAACACACCATTTTACCATGCACCAACTTACGGGCCAACTTATTCCTTACTGACTCTCTAACTACTACAAGACCCCCCTTCCCTAGCTTCTTTTTAGGAAGGGTTACTATTTTTCCGCTTGAGATCTATCATTAATGGCTCCGTGAACTTCCGTTTTCTGTTGATTCTTCTGATTTCTGCATTAGTTTGAATGTCCAAGGCTTCGAAAATTTCTTCAATAGTATCCTCACTTTGTAAAGGTGAGGAACTTGGTTCTTCACTTCTTTTTTGAATTTGATTAACATGCCTTCTATGCGTAGATCTTTCTCCTTTTATAGTGTACATCACGTTTCCTATTCTGTTTACAATTGTTCCCGGTTCCCAGTACGCCATGTTATTTTTAAATATTCTGAAGTACACTCGTTCACTGGGTTTGAATGATCTTTTTATAATTACAGGTGTATTCCGGGTTTTGCTTTTACCTGATAGCAATTTATCAAAGACCGATCGAATGTTGATCGCGAACATCACCTCAGCAGGTGAAAGACCTGAAGGTGTGTTTTGGTGTGGTGTAATTCGGTATACTTGTAGAAATTGCTGTAACGCTTTTTCCGATGCTGTATTTCCAGCTTTTTTAACGCCCTCTTTAGAGTATCTACGAATCTTTCGGCTAAATCATTAGACTGTGGGTGATAGAGTGCTGGTTTTTTTTTTTGGTACGTTTCACAAAATTCTTGAAAATCACTTGAAGTAAATTGCGTACCATTGTCCGTTACTAAACAGTCTACAACTCCAACCACGCAAATAGCTCGTGTAACCAGGTTATGGCGTTGTCTGTTGTTGGATTTTTATATCTGAAAACTTCAGGCCATTTATTCAAACTGTCTACTGGTATTAAATAGTAGTCGCCATCGATAGGTCATTTGTAATTCGCATGTACCCTTGACCAAGTTTTGTCCGCTTTGGCCATGGTTTCTCTATGATCGGTGGTGACTTTGCTGCCGCCGCGCAGCCCTTACTTTTTTCTACCATCTTCGCGATATTATCATCCATGTTTGGCCAGTATACATAGCTTCTCATAAGTGCTTTCATTCGATTCTTTCCCGGATGTCCTAAATGAAAATCTTAAAATTCTCCTCTGTAGAGGCTTTGGTATCACAACGCTTTTATTGTATAATAGGGCATTATCGCAAATTGAGAAACTGTCTGTCAAGTTGGTGTCTTTGTCTCCTATCTTTTTCTTTGTGGTATTTATAAATACGTCTGTTTCCGCGTTTCTTCTTATTACTAGTGTTACCGGTAATTCTTTCACCGTATTACTTAATACTTCGCTGATTTCGGTCTCGGCCGTCTGCGCCGCTACCACCGAGTCTTCTAAAGGTTCACTTTTCATAGGTATCAGCCTCAATAGTCCATCTGCGTGCCCTATTTTTTTCGGTGGTATAAATTCTAATTTGAAGTTGAAACTGAATGTGGTTAGTTTTCTGTATATATATATAGTGAATGTATGCACATTTATAAATGTATACTTATAAATATGTATGACATTAATTCTTGTATTTAACATATACCCGTTTATGCACATGTTTTAAATCGCCAAATGCAGCAGGCGATATTTACTTTCTTTCATTGACCTGATGACAAATACGTTTCAGTCTTCCCTCTATAATGACCCACTGAGGTTTCTCTGTGTCAGAATGATCGTAGCTAACATCTATGTATTTATGTTTCTGCGTTTTGTAGGACTGTATTTATCTATGTGTTTGTACCTTTTTTTTTTTTTAAAAAAAAAACCTTTCAGTGGTTAAGATTAAACAAGATATTTGCCACAACCTGATGGAACAGTTACCAAACCTTTATAAAATATTAAACTGAACAATGAGAATGCGTACTGTCAGTTGCTCCCTGTTTTTTAACTTGTCCCTAAATTGCGTGTGCATATTCTGTGTGCAAATTTTGCAAATATTCATTGTGTGCATATATATATATATATATATATATATATATATATATATATATATATATATATATTGTGTGTATTTTGGCAGCATTTCTTCATTAATGCAGGTATCATTGAATAATATAGACAAGTTTTGTCTATCAATTTTGTGTAGGATCCGTTCATACCGTCTGATATACTTGATGGTGATGTCGTTGAAAGACAACAAAAAATCACAGTATTTGTTGAATTTTTTTATCGGGTCTAAGCTTTCGGCTAACATAAGCCATTATCAAAGAGTAAATATTAACACACAGTAAACATAGAATATTTAAGCTATTAACAATAAAGGTAATTGAATTGAAAATATAAGTCCATCCCTACCGTGGCGGATGGCCGAAGACAGTGACAAAATAGTGGTGTTGTGGTCCCTGGTCTGATTACAGACATTTGAGTACGTTATTGGAAATATCGAAATTGTATTCAAACCAGGTTTAAATTGTTTAATGTAGATTGCTTCGAGGATTTTTAGTTTCTGCTCATTATTTTCTTGTTTGAGTATGTACGTGTTATCAACAAGCGTTTTTCTCAGAAGTGTGCGTTGATAACCGTGTTGTTCTAAATGACGGAATATATTTGAATTTTTATTTAAGTGCAACGTCAGACGCCGTGAGAGCGAATTTGTGGTGTGGCCGATGTAGATATTATTGAGGTTGTTAGAGATACATTCTCTAAATGGACATATGAATTTATATACTACATTGGTTTTTTGCAAATCACTAACGGTGGGGGAAGAGTCGTTGCGGACAAATGAATTAGATGTAGTGGATTTAGTGTAATATATAATGAACTTAATTCTTTTGTTAGAGTCTGTCGGAGAAATATTAGTATTTATGAGTTTTTTTAGGATGTTTTCATCTAGTTGGTAGTTGGAGTGCATCTGGCTACGGTATAAGAGAGTGATATGTTTAGGATTGGTTGGGTTAGTATCATGTGTTGTTTTTTCCATGTTAATTATATATATATAACGCACTCGCACAACATGCATATATATATATATATATATATATATATATATATATATATATATATATATATTATAACGCCCATTAAGTGTATTTATTTATACTTTGGGATAAAAGTTGTTTAATATCGGGTAGCGTTTGTAGATAGAAGCACTAGACATAGAAATCAGCACTGTATGTTGACTGTCATTTTCTTCGGTTATCTCTTTGTAATTTTCTGGATTTACTTTTAATTTCATTGTAGCTTGGGATATTAAGTTACGTTTGTAAGTATTGAAGTTCCTTTTATCCTCATATTAATTAATCTTCTAGAGGACTATGTATAGTGACTGCAAAAGGAGTAGCCATAATGAGTTTGAAGATTGCTTGAGATGTTAAACCAATAGAAATAATGCAGCGTTACCTTTCTATGTCAATCTTCTAACTCTTTCTCTCTCTCTCTTTATATATATATATAAGTATGCATGTGTGTGTGTGGATTTGTATATATTTGAAAAATTTATTCGTAAACATTCAAGTTTAATCTTGCTTATTCCTCTGAAATATGAAATGTAAACAATATTTTGATCCGATTTTCAGTTGTTTAATCGGACACGAGAGACGATAACAGTTATAAGAGATGAATTAATTCCTTTACAATCTTGAAACCGATCAAGATAGACAGAACACAAGTTTCCCATATTTGAGAGAAACCCATTATACAGACTACGCAAAAGCAGGAAGATTGTATAGCGCTAGTTTAGCGACTGTAGTAGTTTGTGTATTATACATTTCAAATTCCTTACTATCACGTGATTTTGCATATTGTCCAACATCCACTTGCATGTCTTGGGTGTTTATGTAAGTGAACATCTTCTGGCTAGAGAGATCTCTCTTGAATCCCTTGTCCACTCCACTGTCTGTCTGTCTGTTTGTCTGTCTGTCTGTCTGTCTCAGTCTCTCTCTCACTTTATTAAACTCAGTAAGTTGTCTCTTTTTCACTTAACCGTTCTCTTTCTCTCCTGACTGATGCATGCTAGATAGTATTTCAGACAATATAAACAGGGCCATTTGCCCTCACCCATTCGCTAGTATATTTGGGTTTGATGAATTTAATGCCCATTAAACTAAGTGGCTAGAAAGTCTGTCACCGTTATTGCTATACACAAACGATGGATTTGTCAGTCACTCAATCTCTCACGAAAGTGGTGGATTTCCCAACGCGTTTTCCCAGTAACCGTAATGGATAGGCTTCTCTTCTAGATTTCTTCTTTAAATATATCCCTGACTCTTGCTATGTCATGCAACTGACCGTGATGTGTTATCCGTAAATATCTATTTCTGTTCCCCTTTCATTTGGAAACATCTTGCCAGCAGAATACATTACTGCTATCAACGAGTAGACTGGGACTCGTTCCCTGATCTCTTTTGAAATGTCACTTGGAACAGTTTTTAGTATCTCTGTTGAAGATTGCGCCTCTGAAGTTTCCTTCTGACTTTAATCCGGCATTGATGCTTTCCTTACAGCTAGAAAATTCCAACTTAAATCTAGCTCATTTTCTTGATTTTTCCTACTTGCTCAGCTGCCATCGTTCACAGGAGTCATTTGTTCCGCCTTTCCTGGAGCTATATCTATGAAATCAACAGTCACCTCAATTGTCGGTGGTAAGATTCGTATCATGGTCAGAAAGCGAACATTCTAACCACTCGATCACGCGCTCAAAACCTTCAAAATGCACAAGTACAAATGCACGAAACACGCAGTAAGGAATAAATTCTCTTTGGTATTATTTTTAACCAAATGTTTATGCCACCCAGTAATTAACCTACTATTGATGAGCACAGAAAAGATATGTCTACATAAGTGTGAGGAAAATTTAACTCGGGAAATAATAAAAAAGATATATTTTTATGTCCATAATCAATAGTTGTTTATTGCATTTGAATATATATTCAACTCCTTTAACCAATACTTATTTAGTGCTACTTTTTACTACTAACTGCTAACAAATGTTTTTACAGTCTTCCATAAGGTTTCTGTATATCTCGTTTCGTATTTTCGACTATTAATTTATGTACGATCATACCAAATCATTTAAATGTTATGGTTTTCCTTTATGAACAGCAATTTTCTATTAAAAATATACAAGTCGAATGAATGGTAAATTCATGACCCTAAACATTTTCTTCTTAATTTATTCTGATTTTTTCCAATGTTTCAGATCGTTGTCATATTGGAAGATTAGTTACTGTTGGGGATCACTCTTTTTGCACATAAGAATGGACTCGTCTAATGTGTACATTTAATCCTGCCTATATAGAGAACGGCAGTAGTAGTTAGAGAGTCAGTAAGAAATAAGTTGGCCCGTAAGTTGGTGCATAGTAAGTTGGAGTGTTTTTGGATATAGACTCATTACCCGGTCTTTACTATTAATTTCTACTAACAGTATTCCTGAATTGACTAACCAGTGTTCCAGTTTGTATATTTCTGTTCAATATAACTTATTTTGTGTGGTTTCTCAACAAGAATCCACAACAAATTGGCGACGAAGGATTTCGAACAAGTTCAAGCGGAGGAAAAATACGTTTCCACGTCAATCGCCAACAACAAATTGGCGACAAAGGATTTCGAACAAGTTCACGCGCAGAAAAATACGGTTTTTACGTGTAACCCCAAGGAAGGACAAATTAGTGTCGAGGATCTCGAAACTAACATAAGAGGAGTCGCTAACAACAAAATGGCGAAGTAGATTTGTGCATAAGTGGCACAACAAATTTCTGAAAAACTTTCCCGGAATCACTTTAACAATGTTCGCTACGAGGATTCGAACAAAAAGTCGAGCATAAACAATTTGGCAACACTATCACAGAGAGATAGAAGTAAAAAACGGTCAAAATTAATTGCTAGAAATCAATAACTAAAAAATCAAACCCCTCACGGAATCGAAACAGCAATTCATGGAGGACTTTCAGAAAGCAATACTGGAAATCATTAAGAGGAGTGAAGAAAAACAATATAAAGTAGAAGAAAGACAAGTACAAATGCAAAAAGCAAATGAAAAAACATATGAAAATACAAAAACGACAAATGGAAATACAAAAGGAAAATGATGAAAAACAAATGGAAATACAAAAGGCGAATAAAGAAAGACAATCACAATTACAAGAACTATTATTAAAATTAACAAGTACAGCACTAGAAAGGAACACGGAAAAGAAAGAGACGTTTTCGCAAGATGATTTGTGGAACGCTATGAAAACTTTTAAATACTCAATTGAGGAAGACAAAATTTTGAAGAATACTATAGGCGATATGAAGATATTTTTAATATCGACTGCCAGCACTGGAGTGAAAAGAAAAAAACTAAGGTTTTTACTCAAAAAATTAGGTACGGACGAACACACTAAGTTCGTAGATTATATTCTCCCCCCACCAAAAAAAAAAAACGAAAAATTTAATGTTTGACAAGGCAGTGACAGGCCTCGCGGTGTTATTTAGCCCCCAAATCTTGTTGTTCCATAAAAAATGGAAATGCCTTAATATCAGAAAAGATGAAAACGAGGACTATTCTACATTCACAGCTATCGTCAACAAACACTGAGACGATTTTAAATTGTCAGAGCTTACCCCAGACACTTTCAAGTGTCTCATATTTGTCCAAGGACTAGTTGCTGCTAAAGACAGTGAAATGAAAAAATGAATGATGACCAAACTTCAAAACGAGCCAAGTCTGACACTACAAAAACTGTCAGATGATTTCCAGAAATGCTTCAGTATCGAGAAAGATAGCAAGGACATCGAAGAGTCAGGAGTCGCGCACATTCGAAAGGTAAAAAGAAATTTACGTTTTGTACTCTCCCCAAAAGCAAAACAAAGAAAAGAGATACAAAACTACGTTTGACAAGAATCCAATAAAAAAACAAGCCCCCTCTTTCTGCATGTTACAGATGTGGTGGATGGCATTGGTTTAAAGATTATCTTTTCAAGTACAAAATTTGCCGAGCGTGTGGTAAGATGGGCCACAAAACTACGGCATGCAGAAACAAAAACCAACTTAGTTGGGTATGATCTACTGGAGTGGAGGATGAAAACAAGGAAAATATGAGAAAATATGTCGAACTGGAAATATTGAATAAGAAGATCAAATTGCAATTGGATTCAGGTTCAGACTTAACAATAATAAATTTACAGATATGGCGGACGTTGAACAGGCCGACCATGTTACACACTAAAAACATTGCTAAATCTGTAACGGGAAAAGGCAAAATTATAGTGAACGTATAATTTCAGGGAAAAATAAAAAAACTAAAAATCTACGTGATGAAAAATACAGACAACTTAGTAGGAACGAACTGGATGCAGAAATTCATTGTATAGGATTTACTTATTAGTTCGTTTTGAAAAAAAAAAGAAAAGAAATACACTGTGAGCTTTCAGAATCCACAAAACTGAAGGAAGAATTGTACAAAGAATTCCCAGAGGTATTTTCATGTGGGTTAGGTTGTTGCAACATATTTGAAGCGAACATCGAGCTTAAACAGAATGCTCAACCTGTATTTAGGAAAAGAAGAAACGTGCCATTCGCCACAATGGATAAAATAGACAAAGAGTTGGATAGGTTAGAACAAACTGGGATCATTTCAACAACCGATTTCATTAAATGGGCGGCACCGGTTGTATATATGCAAGAAAAAATCGAGAGAAATCCTCGTGTGTGCAGATTTTTCCACGGGATTAAATAATGCAATAAAAGACCATCATTACCCGTTGTCTAGCCCAGAAGAAATATTCACCAAACTTAATGGCGGCAAAGTTTTTTCGAAGTTTGACCTAATTGAAGCGTATTTGCAAATTCCAGTTACAGAAGAAAGTTCGAAAACACTCTGTATAAACACGCACAAAGATCTATACAAATACAACAGGCTACCATTCGGAATGAAGATAGCGTCTGCAATTTTTCAGCAGACGATGGACATCATGCTGACGGGACAAAATTTTGCCACAGCTTATGTGGACGATATTCTAGTTAAAAGTGATAATATGGAAGACCATGCGACACATATCAAGAAAGTTTTCAAAAGATTACAGGTTTAAAATAAAAAAGAAATGTGATTTCTTCTTGAAAGAAATAAAATATTTAGGCCACATTATAAATGAGAATGGCAGGAAACCAGACCCAGAGAGAGCTTCAGCAATTAAAAACATGCCTGAGCCTATAAACGTCGCAGAATTACAAAGCTTCCTCGGTCTTGCTAATTACTATGGAGTGTTCAGGGATAGCATGCATAAATAGAAGGCACCTATCAACGAACTACTGAAGAAAGATGTCCAGCGGAACTGGTCGGAGGGTTGCAAAAAGGCTTTTAAGGAAATTATAAGCAAATTGACGTCGGCCCTAACACTGACACACTTCGACCCCAGGCAATGCAAGCTGATACGGTGTGGGAGCGTGTATTCTACATAAAATACAGGACGGTACAAGAAAACCGTTAGCCCATGTAACGAGAGCATTACTACCGACCGAAAAAACTACGCTACAAATAAAAAAAGAAGCGTTGGGAATAATTTTTGCCGTAACTCGATTTCATAGATATGTATATGGAAGGGAATTTACGTTGCAGACGTACCATAAACCTCTTCTTACCATATTTGGATCAAAGAAAGGATTATCAGTATACACCGCAAATAGACTCCTGATGTGCGGTACAAAATAAAATTAATCCTTAATAATGGCTAAAAACAAAGCATTTGTACAATTTTTATATAATTTATGTTTTGAAATGAAAGAAATATAAGTTGACATAAAAAAGTATATAAAAATACTTTGTCATTTTTAATGAAACCTGCATCAAAGCGAGTCTTCTGCTTAAATACACAATATATAAATATAATATATATATATATATATATATAAGAAGGAATAGATAAAAAAATAGAATACAAGCTAAAAAAAATCGAAATAGCACAAAAAGGAAAAACATAGAGGTAAAAACTATAAATTGTTCATGGGAGTTAAAACAAACAAATAAACTATTTTTATGAATAGGCACTGATAGGACAACCCGCTTACTTAACGGTTGGTTGTGAGAATTTGAGTTGAAGAAAAATGACTCAAATCAAGTTGTATATGTGAAAAATACAGAAATAAATATCCAAATATAACCAGCGAAAGAAAAAATATATTTCAGCTATGCAGCAATATATAGTCTAAAAAATAAATACGCAGATAGTAAGAATAAGCGACAGTGTTAAGCAGATAACACGGACAGTTGACAGTATCCATCGGCAAATTTAACAGTAAATGATGGATCAGGTCTAACGTCATTTTACGAACGTCAAGACGTTGAAATTAAAATTATGTATATATGTACGTATATTCTCATTTTATCTTTTTTCGATTTCCGTTTTTGTTAAAAAGCAAGAAAATATTTTGGAAAGATCCTGGTCTTCACAACAATGCCAGGAAAAAGTAAGTTAATTTTTTTTTTTAGTAACATCGCTTTCTACTTCCAAGTTGAACGCAGCTTAGGACTTTCCTGTTAAACTCCTATTTTTTTTTAAAATTAGGAGTTTTTAAATGAAATTTTGGAAATTATTCCTAATAGTTTCAGAGACAGGTGTAGCTTACACTTAAAAGAAAAAAATTAGAATTATAAAATGCAATAATCAAAGCGGACTATTAAATCAGATGAATGAATTAGTTTTGTTTTATATGTCTGCATAAAAACAAATTCAAACTTCCATTATATCGGCCTATCTCAATTCGGTACTATATTTCCTTATATTCACTCCCCACTAATTCTTCAAATGCCAAAAGTATAACTAATTCTGTTTCTTCCCCCTCTTAACATCTATACTCCTCGCGTATATGTTTTATAAACTCTCCCTTTTCTATGATCCCCATAACTCCCTTTCCATTTTCCATTACTTATTTTTTCTATGATTAATGCTATTCTTAACCACACTTTTTTTTTCATATAACTTCAAATTAATGTCACAAGGTTAATATTTGGGTTTTATTTCGATGAAAATTTTCCCTTTAAGACAAAAAATATTCCACTCTTCCCTGACTTTCGTCTCGTGCCTTTCGTTTGATGAAATTGTACACTCCTCCTAAATGCTTGTCTTGTGTCTTCCATCTAATGAAATTGTACTTCCGACACTGAACTCAGCCCAAACCAGGGTTGACTATACAGACGACTGACATATCAATTTACCAAAATAGACTATTCTCCAGATGAGGGAATTCGAAATTTTGGGTTTAATAAATATTTGGTCTATAATTAAATGAACTGAGCTATTTTGTAAACCATTTTTAATATTTTATAATTTTTAATATTATATATTTAATATTATATATTTAATATTATACCACTTGAATTATTCAACTTTTCTTACCATGGATTATATACCGTCATTATATATATATATATATATATATATATATATATATATATATTAATGTGTGTAAGCGTGTTATTAATGCATACTAAATCGCCGGAAAATAAAAGTCAGATACTGAATATGTTTATTTACTGAAGATTAAACGCACGGGTAATATTTTACAGTTAATTATCTGTTATTACATCGGGAGGTAAGTTAAAAAATCACAGCAACAGTAACAGTGCACACACCTATACTAATACTCTTTATATCTTCATTAAGCATTAATCCGGTGGATATAATCCTGTGATGCATTATTTCATGAATCTTGCATATTTTGATGCAAAAATTGTAGTTGGGCGAGCTGAACGTGTTAAACATCTCCGCCATCATAATCTATGAATGTTTAATACTGGCCAGCGTCTTATAGATTATACTGGGTAGCACTGGTATTGTGTATTTGAACGTTATTCTTCCGGTGCTTTTACGTGCTAACGCCCTTAGGAAAGGTATAAACCTATCTCTTCTCCCCCACTCCAGCTATGGATAAATAGCAAGACAGACTAGGTTCTGTAGCCTTGGATGGCAACCAGTCTAGAAGGAAAATTCAGTATTCAAACCAACATAGAGAAATTTGATCTCTGTCAGGTTGTATTGCCCAAAGAAACACTACTTCTACTGTGGTACGAGCATATGTGGTGTTCCTACGACTCTAGTGAGTCACGTGATACCGGGATATGGCTGTAAATTGCTACCTAGAAGGAGAAGAATTTTAAACAATCTTTTGGATATCAAACATTCTAGACGCAAAGACCAAAGACAAGAGACAGCTGTAACATGACATATCACTCAATGCTTGATTTTTAGGGCTTGTATCGTGGGTCAATAAAGCCTAGAAGATATCCTTACCCAGACTAACCTAGCATATATACGTGACTCGCACGATAGAGAAATAGTGTCATATTTGTTTGTAAAATATCATATATATATTTATATATATATATATATATATACGCTCTCACACCCTGACTGAGCACTCTGGAATAGTGGGGGACTTTGTAAACAGTAGCTCCTCCGGCATATACGCATCGCTCATTCGATAATGAATTGGATCACGCTAGCTATTGAGCGTGTTTATACGTGCTAAAAAGCCTGCCTTCTTCTACCGGACGCTCGTGGCCTAGGGATAGAATCGCCGACTGACGCCGATTCAGTCGGGTTTCGATCCTGGGTTAAGAAGCAAACGGAGTCTAAGCCGTACTGATGAGCTGTAATACAGCGAAACAGACATGTCTGCAGATGACTATAGAATATATATATATATATATATATATATATATATATATAACAGTAAGAGGGTTATGTTTTATCAGCTTAAAATCGACAATACTCAAACAACCTCACTGCATCGATAATTAGTATCCTAACAATAACTTTCAACTTCAGTAACGGTGAATAAGTATTGTAGCCTCAACTGACGACGTAATAAGTATTGTAGTCGCAATTAACGACGTAATATGCATTGTAGCCTCGATTAACGACGAAATAAATACTGTAACATAGAGTAACAACGTAATATGTATTGTAGCCTTGAGCGAAAACGTAATATATTGTTGCCGGGAGCCTCGGAGTGTTCTTGAAAAATAAGGAAGAAGTTAAATACACAATTAAAATACGGAATTTATATACCATCAGATAAGAATAAAAAAAATCTTTGATTATATATATTCCTTTTTTCAAATAAAACTTCGAATATATATATATTCAAATAAAGGTTTAAAAATTACATGTATCGGATGTCATATCTGTAAAGTAGATTCGCTTCATCAGCGATCTTTTAGTTTGTAAAAATTCAAAAATCTTTTCATACACCGGAAGTTTACGTAAAAACAAGGTACTCTTCCCTCTCTTTTTTTCACTTCCTATCACACATTCTTCTTATTTCTTTCTTTTTCCGTTTTTAAATGAACTTCCAGTGGATGAAAATGTTTTGAAATTTTCCATAATAAAAGATCGCTGACGAAGCGAATGTAATTCGTAGAAATTATCATCCGATATATGTAATTTTCGAAATTTTATTTGAATAGAATATACATATTTGACTCTGTAAATAACTGATTATATTTACATCGAGCTCTCTGAATATATAATTTTTAATATTTATATTAATAGGATCTTCCTTGGAATTTTACGTACATGTCATTTATATATATATATATATATTTTTTTTTTTTTCTTTAATCCGAAATGGAAAAGTAGAAAAGTAAATTCCAAGGATCTGATCCTTATTAATATTAAACTTTTTTTTTAATATTAAAAAATGATGCAGGAGAAGAGCTCAATGTACTTAAGATTACAGAGCAATATAAAATTTTCAAAATTCTAAAATGTCGAATGCACATTTTGACATGAAATCTCTAATAGAGAATTTACGTCTCCTCAGCGACGGGGTTTTATTTCAAAATGAAGAAAAAAATGGGATAAAGAAGGGAACAAAATAAATAACGGTCAAGAAAATTTGAGAAATATACGTCACAAAAATTCTTTTAGGATCAGTCTATTTTTGGTTTTTCTTTGAAATTGAAGACATAAAATAAACTGTAGAAAAAGAAAGATAATTTGGTTTAAATCCCCTTATTGTAAATTAACTAATATCAATATTGGTAAATATTTTCTCAAATTAATAGACAAAATTTTAATAACAGCAATCCTTTACGGAAAGTTTTTAATAGGTACACCCTTAAAATCAGCTATTCTTGTACCCCTAATATAGACAACCTCATTAATTCCCATAATAGAAGTATTCTAATGAATTTACGCAATACTGATTCTGGGTCCGGAATTTTGAATGAATGCAGCTGTAGCTCTGTGGACGCCTGCCCAGTGGAGGGCAAATGTAAATCCACCCAGGTGATTTATGAAGCCCGCATCTCTCCATCAAACAATAAAAATAACTACAGAACCTATATTGGTATGTCCTCTGGACCTTTTAGGCAAAGTCTTTGTAACCACAGGTATTCTTTTTCGAACCCGGGTCAAAAGTACCAGACAGCCCTTTCACGAATATTCTGGAAAATGAGAGAGGAAGGGCTGGATCCGAAAATTAGCTGAAAACTGATAGGTTCAGCCCATATTCCGAGGAATTTTCGTGATGGGTGCTATCTTTGTTTACTAGAAAAAAATTTCAATATTGAAATATCCTCACCAGCACCTGCTCCTGAATCACAGAAGAGAATTTATCAGTAAGTGCCGCCATAAAGCAAATTTTTTGAATACTTAAATTTAAAATTTAATTTCCTGAATTTTAGATTTTAGAATATAAATATAAGTTTAATGATTTGGATAAATTAATTTAATTTCTATTTTTAATTCAAACTTTAAAATTATTTTAACTCCTCTACCTTCCTCTCCCAATCTCCTTTAATTGCCTATCTTTATAAAATATGGATTCCTTGACTAAACCCCTTTTTTCCTTTGTTAGCATATACATATATTTTTTAATAATTCTAAATTTGTAATTTTCTGTAATTGTTATTTAGCTCGGCAATACCTAAAAATATTTTTAATTAGATGAACTTAATTATAAAATTTAAAATCTTATATTTAAATTTATATTTTCCCCTAAATATACCTTAAGTTTCCAAATCCCTAACTCTTTTAAATATTTAAAGTTAAACGTATTTGACACGTATCGAGCATTTTCTATTTGATATTTGATATTCCCTCCTTTTCCTTCTTTCCCTTATCATTACTCTATACACTCTTTATATTCCACCCCTTCCTTTACTGTTCTGTTTTGTTTAAGCCAATCCTCAACTTAACGACCTCCTAATTCCTTTTCGTCTATCTTTTCGTCTATCTTTTCGTCTATCAGGCTAAACATGTCAATCCCCCATCCCTTCACTTTCAAAGAAAAAACCAAAAATAGACTGATCTTAAAAGAATTTTTGTGACGCATATTTCTCAAATCTTGACCGTTATTTATTTTGTTCCCTTCTTTATCCCATTTTTTTCTTCATTTTGAAATAAAACCCCGTCACTGAGGAGATGTGAATTCTCTATTAGAGATTGCATGTCGAATTTTCTTTAATTTATATATATATATATTCACTTATGCACAAATGTCTCGGGAAAGGTACTAATCCATCTCTTTATCTCCAGCTATGGGAAGAATAGCAAAACAAATTTGGTCCTTTATCTTTGGTTGACAACCAGTCTAGCTTAGAAAGACATGGCAGTCTACCGCGGGAAATTTTTTGCCCAAACAGTCATATCTCGAAAGAGATATAATTGCCCAACGTGTATCACGTATAGCAATTAACTGACTGATATATATTACAGAAATAATATCGTAAAAACTCTTATAATCTATTCATAAATTTGACCTTAATTCATGATATCTTAGTATATCATGATATTTAATGCACAACTGAATACAGATATTATGTAAAAACGCTTTGGTTTATACGTGTCTACATTTTTGAGATGAGGTATTGCAACTATTCACAACGTTTTGGCCGATATACCAAAAATTATGGATCTCCTGAAGAAGGTTGGAGTGTAAAACGTTCGAAACATTGTAAATGTGGGAATACAGATGAGGACACGAGTTCAGTAGTGTAAAACCCCAGTAAGAATCAATAATTGAGAAATCAATGTTGATGATTAAGTTTGCCTGTTCCTAGAAAAAATCGTTTGTCAGTGCAAAAAATGAAAAGTGTTCCGCTGGCGAGTAGCAATAAAACGTTAATGACTTGGCAAGGGCATTTAATTTATAGTTCTATGTGACCATATCCCTTCAGTTTGTAGGCGATCATGTCTCTTCAGTTTCTTCTTTTTATTTTGTTTCAAATCCAGATATCCCGTGACTCATTAGAGTTGTAAGGACAACCACATGGACTGCAGCTGCAGTATAAGTTGTGTTTCCTTGGGTACGACAGCCTGGCGGAGCCCAACTCTCTACAGGCTGCTTTGAATTCAGAGTTTTCTTTAGCTTAGACCGGTTGCCACTCAAGGCTATAGAAACTAGTCTGCTATTTTACCCATACTTGTGGGAGAAGATATGGATACATACTTTTCCCAAAGAATCGGACTGGAACTCGAAATCAGTGAGTGTTTAATTTTCAAATCCTACTTTCCTCGTTATTCATCCACAAAATTACGAAATTGTCTTTCCTGATATTTAACAGTAATATGTTACTGTTATTCTGAATTTTTTAAATTCACCTATGGTCTTTCAAACATTTGGTTACTTGAATTCTTTTCTTCGTTTGTGACGAACTTATCTTGGATTCTCAGACATATTCTCAGACATTAGATATTTCATAATCGACTGGTACTCTTTTGTTTTGTGTTTAAACACGTTTGATCATCACATTATACTTCTATGTTCCATGTTCTTTCAGTGCGTAGACAATCATTGCCTTTCTCATCCCCGCTATCACTTGTGACTCTTAACACCTTTTCTCCCAACTTTTCTTCGCCATCCATCGTTGTTTTTCCTGTCGCTCTTTCCGTCTTTTGAGTATCAGATCCTCATAGCCCTCCTTCCTTATTACTTGTCCTATAAACTTCCGTTGTCTCTTCCTGATGTTAAGTATAAGTTTCTTTTTCTTTCCCATTCTTTCAAAAACCTCGTCGTTACTCACATCTTCAGTCCATGATATCCCAAGCATCCTTCTGCAGAGCCACGTTTCGGTTGCTTGAAGTTGTCCTTTATCTTTAATGAGCTTGTCCAGTATTCGCTGCTATATTGAAGGGCAGTCATCACATAAGATTTCAGATTTAATGAATATTATCTAAAGTTTGAATTTAGAAAGAAATATCAGTTTTCATTTATAATGACCAATAATTTTTTAATTATTCATGAAATAAATATTATTTAGGAGAACGTGTCTTGATGTTAAACTTTATAAACGATTTTGTGTTAACACTAAATATTTATCAAACAACGTGTTATACTGCCAAAAAGATAAGTGAATATTCAATAGTCTTTATTATAGTGTAATAAATTTAGATTGATACTATATATATTACAGTAGAATGTCTTAACATAAAATAAAGGAATGATCAGCATGAAAGAAAAGCCCTTCCACGATGTATTAGGTTTTGCTATGTTAATTATTGATTGTGAAATTATATTCTGAATAACAACAACACTATTATTAAAGTTAAATTTAGAATCTGTTTTAAGAGATTATTTTCTACATTTATAAAATATTACTCTGTCTCAATCTCTTTTTCTGTATACAAACTGAGATGAAGGTTACAGTCTGGTGAGTAAGGTGACCAGATGTAAGGGGTGATGTGACTTGCTTCTCCTGCTTGTGTGGCATGGTGGGGAATTTTGTTGCCAAACGTGGGGACTTCTAGCAGCCACTTTCTTCATCAGAGCAGAACTATCTTCTCAAGGTACTTGATGTAGGCCTCCGTTTTGAGGTGGAAGCACAACGTCACCATCACTACTGATCCCTCCAAACACTATGATATCAACTCTTTCCGAATCCTCTGCACAGTTCTCAGATTTACACTCAAACACTGAAATTCCGGTGCAAATTCGAAGCAGCTCAGCATGCCGTATCGAAATTTCTGGCAGAGTAAATTGCGTCGTGGTGTTTTCTTGCTCATTGATGGTGTTTAACTGACCCTACTATAGTGTGGAGTCGACAAAAAACAAAAATAAAAAACGAACAAAAAAAAACACCAACGCGTATGTGTATGCGTGAAGTTTGAAATATAAAATGTTGACGATGTACCCATCACACCCTATATATAACTTACAATGTGCTATATTTATGGTGTAAGAGTGTCCATAATGGTAGATGGAGTGTTCAGTTAGACAGTAAAATCAACAGTGTATGGAGACTCTGAAGAATGCAAGAATGAAAAAAAAAATATGAATAAAAATTAATAATGGTAATCTTCCAATCAAAGAAAATTGTATTAATCATTGTTTTAGTGTATACAAACGACACAATAGCATCATATATAAAATTACTAAGTGATTATAGAAAAATTAGAAAAGATTTTATGTATTCAGACTTACAAAAAGCTTTTGGTAGTTGGCGAGAGAAGCCGTCAGATTAAAATTGTCTTCCCGAAGCAAAAGAGTGTGTGTTCTATTCCTGCCAAAATCATATTTCCATTCCACTCCTTTTGATAGTGGCAGTCGAATAATGCAACTGAAATCAAGTGCAAAGAAATACTATAATTATTTATGTCACTTACTTTTGGGATACGCGCCCCTAAATTTTGAAGTAAAATTCAGGGAAAAAGTGCGTATTATGCAAAAATAATTATGGTAGTAAAAATTAATAATGGATAACAGTGTTTGATATATTAAAAACTAGAAGCTGGTTTAAAAATCGAGCATTAAGTTGTTATTAAGTTGTCATTAAGTTGTCATTGTCTTTCCTTGATCTATAGAAAATGTAGTGTTCAATGCCCTTTAAAGAAAGAAAAACCAGAAAAAAAGCCAACCCCGCAAATGAATATTCATAAATTAAGACTACATATAGCCATAAGATTTCATACACCATTGCGTGGTTAATTTTTCTCTTGTAATTATCATATCTTTAGATCGCATATATTAAATTGTATCCAAGAAAATAAGTAGATGCTTACTCTGTGCTGATAGTATATATATATATATATATATATATATATATATATATAATTATTTTTGTTATTATTATTATTATTATTTTGGGAGGGTGGAGTGGTGGTATAGGGAATTTTGTATATATGATATATCTTGTTTCTTGAATATGGTAAAAAAATATTTAAGCCGTTTCTCTTACGTTTTTATCTATTTTTCCCGATTTTCGTTTCGGCAAATTTTTTGCACGCGTGGGAAATATTTTCTTTTTTTCCCAACATTACGTTATGTTTTGGTATATGTAGCTATTTTTTCATAAAATTTGTTTGCATCGCAAGATAAAGAAAAATGTCTCCTGTTTCTATACAAAGTACACGCTAAGATACGTTCATGAAAGCCGATATGCAAAAGCACGTGTGTGTTTGTGTGTGCGTATATATATATATGTATGTATATATATATACATATATCTATACATATATATATATATGTGTGTGTGTGTGTGTGTGTGTCTATGTGTGTGAAGTTTAAATGTATATTCTGTCAACAAGGTTTAAATTAAACAAGTAAATTGTTCTAGTTCCACATGCCATGTGTCTTTAATTTCAGTTATCTCCATTTAGTAACTGAACTCTCCAAGTTTTTTTCACCTCTGCTATGTCCAGGTATTGATCGCACTAATCTTTGGATACTTCACCGGATTACTTCAACCAACTCTTTTATCTCCTGGGAGCTTACAACATTGTAAATATGACACTAAAAATGGTGACAGGAGTCCGAACAATGTAAATAGCGGAAAAAGTTTTATATTTCATCAAGAAGTTCTCTTTTTTTTATTACGTTTTCCCAGTTTTCGAAAAAAATTATTGTTCATCCGGGTAAAACTGTGGCTAAACAATCTTTATTGCTTCTGTCCCTGTATGTTCAGCAATCTTGGTCAATATCAAGAGTAACAGTTGTCAGTATCAGAGCTAAAAGTTTTAATAGTTACATCTTGGCATTTTTGGAAATTATAGAAATATATGTGTATTTTAATTTTTAGTCTCTCTGTTGAAAACTGCGCCTCTGAGGTCTCCTCCTGGGTGAAATGCCGGCATCGATGCTTTTATTCCGGACAAGAAATTCTAACTTACACCTCATTCTTTCCCTTGGTTCTCTTCTACTTTCTCGGTCGCCATTTCACACAGGGATCACTTCTTCCAGATTTACCGGAGTGACGCATTTGATTATAATAGGCTCCTTTTTGTTTTTGCTTGTAATGTATGCAAGTAGATCCTAAATTATGCTAAGCTCTTGTTTGCTTACAGAATCACGCAGCGTATAGCATCCTGCAAAGATTATTGGCGGCTTTGCAAAAAGCGTGATAAACAACAGTAAACTCTCGATTCCTTCTCTATTCAATAATTTTAAAGTCATCACATCTACAAGGCTAAAGGCTTTGCTCGCATATTCCCTTCAAATTCTACACTTTACTCATTTGAAGTTCCCAAACCAGACACCCCACCTATAACTAAGCCCATCTCTGTTCTCTAAAAATATTTTAAAGCTTGACTCCTATAAAGCAAGTAGAGGTGATATGATTCTAGTTATCGTCCTAAAGAAATGTGCCCTCTGAACACTGTCTGTCCCCTCCAAACTCTATAACTATTGCCTCGCTGCTTTATGCTTCCCTACTTTATCAAATTCCTCCTATGTTGTTGCTTTTATTAAAATCTGGAGAGTCCTTCGACCCTTCTAACTATCGCTGTATCAGCCTTCTTACTGCTTTTTGGCAAAGTGTTCGAGGCTATTATCAATGCTGAAATGATTCATCATCTCACAACCAACAACCAATTAGTCTATAGTGTCATCCAGCAGCCACCTTCTTGATATAGGGCAGCGCTATATCTTCTAGGCATTTTATGTATACCTCCTTGTTGTGTTTGAGGCTCTGTGGGAGAACGAATGGAAGTATAACATCACCATCACTAGTGATCACTTCTAACACCATAAAATTGACTTAATATATCATCCAACTCATTATGAATTTACTGCCCTGTCCCCCAAAACATTGAAATATTCGTATTGGAGCTACTGATGCTAGTGCCAAGCATGATAACATTCCGTTTCCAAATTTTTTTACTGAGTCGATTGCGCCATGGTAATAGTGCCCAACTGACCCTACAATACTGTGCAGTTGGCAAAATCAAAACAACGCCCATAAGCGAAATGAAAATATAAAATGGCTACAATTTACCCATCGCCCCATTTATGTGTGTTAACGAATATTTTTCACGTGTTTCTTATGCTTATATGTAGTTGCATTTAAATAATGGCATACACTTACATCTAGTATATCTCTTATCGTCTGCAATCATGTACACATGTCAGCGTGATGTTGAGTGCATGACTCAATACAACATTGTGTACCGCTTTCTGTCCAATAATGCATCGATATACATGCATGAATGCTTTGTATGTAACTATACGACTTACATGGTGCGCTTTCACTTCTGTGTAGATGATACCGGAAATCAGAGAAGCGTAGGTGTATTATTGAAGTTAATGTAACTCCCAGAATTCGCGCATGCGTGCTGATTTAATTTTTCGACATTTCAAGGAATAGTAAGTCACAAAAATATCAATCTTTTCTTAAAAAAAAAAATAAAACAATGCTCTGTCTGCCTATGACAGTCTTTTCAGATGGACATATATTTTTAGGTGTCAGTTTGTAATATACAATGTTGAAGTGAACGCTATGTCGACATTTTTCCTAATGTAGGCGATTGTTAGTGAATTGCTTACTGACATTTCAATCTTAGACACCAAAGTCGTGTATTTTGTCAGCATATATATTATCATTCTGTAGAAAGTTGTAAAAGAAAAAATCCTAAGTGCCAATTTATATGAAACTCTTTACTTTCACCCACAATCAAAACTTGTAAGACCAATGAATTACTAAATGAAAACATTTTGTAGATTATTATGTCTTGTTATAACGTTGGACATGTTATTATTGAAAATGAAAAAGATACGTTGTGCCAACTATAAAGATCTGTATTAAATATGACCTTCATTTTTTCTAAAGTAAGAAAAGTCTTTTTGACGTCAGTGACAAAATGTGTGTCAGTAGCCGATTTCTTTTACGATAAACGTTCATTAAATGGGAATCTCATCAATTGTTGATGGCGAACGCAAGGATAGCCATTTCCATGCAGGAAATATCTGGCATTCATTAACCGAAAAGTTAACTATATTGTCAGTTGAAATTTAAGAAATCTTTCTCTTAAAATATTTTCTCAAAAAATCACTATTAGGATTTTACTCTGGTACTAATGGAATGTGCGTTGTGGAATGGATATCGGCTCGGAATGAATTATCAAAAACTGAGTTTGAATTCCTACCAAATACTTTTCATTCGAAAATACAATTGGGAAAGGTATTAATCCATTTCTTCTCCCTCCAGCTATTGGTTGAATAACAGGACAGATTGAGTTCTTTTCCTTAGTTGGCAACCAATTTAGCGCAGCAAATAATGACAACCTATTGCGGGAAAATCTTTTGCCTAATCAGTCATGTCTCGTAAGAAACATGATCACCCAAGCGTGTTTCAATTATGGCATTTAACTTAATGACTGATTACTGTAATACGCCTTCTTAACGTTTTAAGGTCGTATGGGAAGTAAACATCTTGATTATATAATTTTAGTTGTTCTGGTTGTTAGAAATAATGAAATGATGTAGTTTCTGCTATTTGGAAAATCTCTTTGAGATTCTATAGCGCCTGTCTATACAATGTAGTGAAGGAGAGACTTCTTTAACCTTTAGTACTCTGCAATATTGATATTACTTCCCTTTCCATTTCATCCTTTATCAAGGCCTCTCATTAGCAGTAAACGTATTGTTCATTTTACTAAAAGTTATTTTCTGTTGCCATAGCAGGATAAGGCAGCACAACTATGAAATTCAAACACACTATTGTTCGGAAATCAGAATCACTTTCAGTTGCAGGATAACGTATTATACAGAAAATGAAGTAACATACAGAAAGATAAAGGATTAAAATTACAGGCTTAACACCAGCTTGAACCATTGATCTGAGAAAAAATCTGTATATAGCAAATAAGATAGATTATACATTTTCAAACGAGATCTGTACAATAATTTAGACTTGACAAGGCTATTTAAGAACGTGAATTTGTGGGTGAATATTTTGATTTTTAGCATCTTTCGGTGTTGGATATGAGAATCTAGGATATCTGTAAAGATAAAAAAAAGAGATTTTCAATTTTTTTTCTATCTTTAGTGATCAAAAATTAGCGCTGGCGTCGATCTATAAATAGTGCATTTCGGTTTTGATAATGTGCATTTCCATATGAAGAAACAATGACTTTTGTAGTATCTAAACATTGCACTTTACATATTACAAAGAAAGTAGACATTTCTTTTATGAAAACAGATACTTCTCTCTGTCTTTTCTACAAATATTTTCATGGCATCTGCTCCGATGAGCTTTTTTTTTACTGGATACCCAACCACATGAATCCCCGCGTGCTACTAGAATGGCATTTAGGTTCCATCTTTTTACCGCCTCTTCTACTCTAAAAATTTATTTTGTCGCACTTCCTGCCTGCGAAACTCACTTCCATTTACTTGCTTTCCTGATAGCTACAATCTTCAAAAAGTTAAATGCAACATCATTTGCCATCTTATATCTCCTTGAATTTCAGCCATCTTTAATACTCTCTTTGATTCTCCCCGTACCCCGTTTTTCTCTCACTGTAACCCCCTGCGCACTAGTTGTGGTCCCACATTACTTGGGGTGAAATGCTGAATATATATATATATATATATATATATATATATAAAAGGCAATCTTTAAGTCTGTGTGTAACTGTTCCCTATGCACGCCTATATCTTTTAAGCTACGCCATTCTAACTTTCTAGGGGCACATATCTACAGGAAAACCAGGTCGACACATACCTTTTGAGCAATTTTCCCTTACGGCCAATTGTTTACATTTGCTCCGTAAAACATCTAAGATCTAAGTTGGTTGCTATATTAGTTCACAGAAATCAAATTATACGTGTCAAACGTGACAAAAATAATTTTTATCAAAAACAAATTATCCTTTATATTCAATTTTTATTCCGACGTTTGAAAAATTCATTTGGTCAACAAAAAACTTTTGCCTCTAAAATTAAATGTCTACATTTTTAAATATTCTTCGAAAAACAAAAAAAAAAAAAAATGTGAATATTTTTTTCGCTAAATATTTCATGCAGGAAATCAACTGTCTGTGGCATTAATGTAACTTTTTCTTCTAAAATTAAATGTCTACATTTTTAAATATTCTTCGAAAATTTCTGAACTGAGAGCGTAATAGTTTTATATTTCTAATTTCAGTAAAAAAAAATAAATAATTTTTATTTTTATGTCAAATTCATTTAGTCAACAAAAAATGTAAATAGTTTCCCCATTAATTTTGAAACAAAGCAATGTTGTTTACAATGTCACACAAAACGTCAAATCACGTTTACGCAAAACAAAATAAAATAAAGTTTTAATGGAATTTTTTATCAATTTTTAAACAACAATTTTTTAAATAATTATCTTTTTATATAGCCGAGTTTTAAAGGAATCTATCCATTTAATATTATAAACATTATCGCATCACGAGAATTGATGTTTGTGTGAGTATTGTAAACATTGCGTTTCAAGTAATTTAGCAGCCATCTTCGACTATCTACATTTAAAACAGGTAAACTTCCATGTTATTTATTACTAACACCACTTCCTGCGAATGTATTCTATTCATTTCCAGATCAAAGAACCCCTACCCTCCTTAGAAGGAGATAGAAGTAAGACTGGCACTACAACTACACTTTACACACCGTTCGTATGCTACAGTAACATGCATTCAGTGCTTTCTTCTTAATGCTGAAAATGGTTACTAACAGCCTCAGCTATTCTTTCCAACTTTCAATAAATTATTTCCATCTACTTCTCTCATTTGCATCTTCTCCTTCTACTAGAATGTTCTGAGTTGCAACGCCGCATTATGATACTAGTATATATATATATATATATATATATATATATATATATTGAAGTAATAATAGTTAATCAAATAAAGATAATTTGTCAGAATTGAGAACTTCAACAAACGCCAGACGCAATTTACATTATAATTATACATTTATATAGTCAGATGAATTTTCCGCATTAGGTTACCGTTATTTTCTCGACCGTTAGCCAACCATAGATGTAGAACCTGCTATTCAACCCATAGATTGATGGAGAAAAGAGGATGTCTATCTTTCCCAATGTTATTTGTGCGTACGTGAATAAAACGAATTCGAGTGGAATTCAAACTCGGCCCTCCGATTTTTATTCCGAGATTTTTATTCCATTGCATTTTTATTCCGAGATTTTTATTCCTTTGCATCACAAACGCACATTACCCTCTCTTAATTAAAGCTGTATTAACAAAATTCTTAAGATTAACGATCAATACATTGAGTGTATATTTTTCTAAAATATTTCTAGCGTGTTCTCATATAATCTTTTTAAATTTGTTTCATTTACAAATTATTTTTGTTGATAGGAATTACTGTGTCCCTAGTTTTATCGATGTGATCTGTATTAGTTTCTTTATTCGGGACGCTTTACGTTTCGCATAATACAATAACCAATTAGGATTTTCCATATGACACAAATCTTGAAAAATGTAGAAACATAATACTGCTTATAATGATGACTATAATAATTTTACCTATCATTAAATAAATATACATATATTAGAAACATCAGTACATGAATATAAGAATAGCATGAAAAAGAGAAGACATTGTTCGGACTATTATCCCTATATTTCGTGTTATATTAACGACTATTTAGCCGTTGTACACTTCGGTCTTTTTCAGGTGATATATGTTGAAATTTCAAACCGAACTCTTTATTTCGTTCACCAAGGCATATCACCTGAGGAGGGTTGGAAGGTTGGAGGAATATCCAAAACATCGTAAATAGAACAATAAAGATGAACAATAAAGAATAGTCCGAACAATGTAAATAATGTAAATACTACCTCATCTCAAACGTATAGATAAAGAAAGCGGAGACATGTTGAAAATTAATGTAAAAAATGTAGGTGTAAATCCATTTAAGCAGTCATCTTTTCATTCAAATCTTGAAAAAGATTATATAGATGGCAATGAAGGATTGTGAAGTGGTGTGTCTCATTTGGGGTTAAGAATAACAAACGACTGAAAGATACAAAATTGACATACCCAAAAGTTTTTGGATTTAGCGATTGCCAACTTCTTATTGAGAATTTAATTTATGCTAAGAATTTTTCAAACAGTTCTTAAAATTCTTAGTTTTGAACAGCCATAATTTTCTTTTGAAAATCCGAGAATCTCTTTTAAATTCTAGAAAACGCCAAGAAACAAAATTACTTTTTTCTTCCGTAAAAAAACCCTGGTATAACTTGGTATAATTGCCTACTCTGTCTTTATTGCTGTTTCATCTTTTTTAAGTCACAGATAAAAGTTTACTTCCAGAAAATCTTAAATAGGTTTTATTTGCAAGTTCGTTTTATTTTTCTCATATTTTAAACTTAACAATCCTTTTTGATAAGTGTTGATCGAAAAGCTGACTACTTAAATGTATTTTTACTGCATTTCTTATTTGACTGTTATTTTCAATGTTTCCTATTCTTCCTTCTATGTTAAGTTTTGTATCCCTAAGAAATATATTATATAATGAACAAAAACCAGGAAATAGTCAATCATGATACTTCACTATTTTCTTTGCAAAGCACATTCGTCGTCTGCTAAAACATTTGGTAGAGATAAGCATTGGTCTCAGTCCCATTCCGACAGCTGCTCTCAAAAGAATTACAAACCTTTTAAAATATTACGAAGTGTTTTATTTTTTTCACTAAGTGGAGGAGAATAATTTACTACTTGCTGCTCTGTGAAATCATTCTGGTGAAAGATTATAAAGATGTTAAATTTTGACCAACAAGAGATTGAAGCATGATTTACAGCCACTTGCCGTTCGTCGTGGTTTCAGATTTTATATTTCTTCAATATTTTTAAGGCGAGCATACATTTGCCCGCAGCCATTTTAGGTGTCGCATATTTCCTAGTGCAAATAAAATTGTTCATTTTTGCCTCTTTTCCTCCCAGTTTGTTTACTAATTTTTTGTCCCCCGATTATTATACTTGGAGGCTGGATGTTCCTTTGTATTTTTACTGTGTTTTTCTTTCTGAGATTCCAAAAATATTTAAATGATAAAGTAACCAAACGTGAGATAAAGATGAGACAATAAAATGATAAAAGAAAAAGGAAGATTATATGATTTAATGAAGTGATAAAGCAGGATTCAGATAAAAGGCGAGACATAAAAAAAGAAGAATGCAAGGTAAAAAGGAAAAGAGTATAAAGAGGAGAAAATCATAAATTTCAAGAGAAAAGATAAATAATTTTTAATCTGAAGAAACACATTTAAACGTACTCTAATCTGAAAAACGAAAAGAAAACATGACTGGAGAACAAGCATGATTTCAACTGTACCTGGAGAACGGATATATATGTTTCTTTTATTTAAGAAAGCTTTTGCCAATTGACAAACTGCTGACTTTTGTAAAATATATAAGCGTCAATATATTTTCGTTTTTTGCAGACTTAAACCAAATCAAATACATGCAGAAATATTATTATTATTATTATGTCATTTTTCATCATATTTCGATTTCCGCTTTGGTCTCACTACCAACCAAGTCTGCGGGGAGACCTAAGGCAGGTAGTGGCGTGTTGTTATGGCTCCATTTCATGTTTTTCTATCTTCCCTATCATCTCCAGCATTACATAGATAAAGTTTTCCTTAGTGTGTGGGCTGTACTTAATAAGACAATTTTTTGTATATCTCTTAAGCTGGGGTTTCCAGGGATTCTTTCAATGTGTTGTTTTGTTCCATTTTTTATCATTCCAAGTGCACCTACTATCACTGGCACAACTCTTGTTTTCAATTTCCACATTTTTTCTATTTCAATTTCCAGGTCTTTATATTTTGACAGTTTTTCAAATTCCTTGATTGCTATGTTACAATCCGCTGGACAAGCCATATCAATTAATAGACAAGTTTTCTCCTTCTGGTTTTTAACAATAATGTCAGGCCTGTTTGCTTCAATTTTTCTGTCTGTGTAGATGGTGTAATCCCATAGAATGGTTACATCTTCTATTTCTGTAACCGGTGCTGGGTGATGTTCATACCAGTGTTTGCCTACAGCTTTTCCATAATGTTTGCATATTGCCCAATGTAAATATTGCCCAACTCTATCGTGGCGATTTTTATATTCATTTGGGGCAAGCACAGAACAGCCTGAGATTAGGTGGTCTATTGTTTCTTGGTGTTTATCACAAAACCTGCATTTTGGATCCATATTATTATGCATAATATTTGCCTGAAAGTTTCTCGTGAAAAGACTTTGGTCTTGTGCTGCAAGAATAAAGCCTTCAGTTTCAGACTTTAATCCAGATGCACGTAACCATCAATGAGTATTAACTTTGTCAACATTGGATTTATTGGCACGTACTGGATATTGGCCATGCAGAGGTTTGTCTTGCCAGCGCTGTTTCATCTGTTCAAGAGCTTTATCTTTGGCTTTCATTTTCATATTCTTTGCCGCAATAGCCGGCTCTTGGCTTCCGTTCTGCTTTTCTACAGAATCTACTAACTGTAAATCTTGTTTGAATTTACTGCCTTCTTTTATTATTGAATATTTTTTCTTTCTTTCTTCATGTTGCCTTACTAATTGTATCATCCAATCCTTTGTTGTTTCTATGTATGTTAGTAAGCCAATAGTTGTTGTCTTGTATGACAATTCCAGCTGAATAAGACCTCTTCCACCTTCTTTACGGGGTATGTATAGACGGTCTACATCAGCCTTTGGATGATGCATCTTATGCTTAGAAAGAAGCTTTCTTGTTTTAGCATCCATTCGCCTGATGTCGTTTAGAGTCCAGTTTAAGATGTTAAAGCTATATTGGACAACTGGGATTGCAAGGCTATTAATGGCCATAACTCTGTTCTGTGAATTTAATTCAATTTTTAATATCATTCGTAGCCTTCTATAGTACTCTTTACGCACTATTTCTTTCATTTTTTTATGGTGAATGTTTTCACTCTCATTTACACCTAGGTATTTATAAGCTTCTTCTGGTTTCAATTCTTTTATTGTTACAGCAGGGTCTAGGCTAATTGAGGATGTTTCTTGTATTGATCCACGTAAAACTGTAGCTTTAGAACATTTATTCAAATTAAATTTCATTCCAATGTCTTCGCTGAAGCATTTTACAGTTTGCAGAAGACCTTCCAGCTCATTATCATTCTTAGCATATAACTTAAAGTCATCCATGTAAAATAGATGGCTTATTTTCTTTTGTCTTATTTTATAACCACATTCTGTCTTATTAAGTTGACTGGTTAGTGCTATTAATGATATGCAGAATAGTAAGGGAGATAAAGAATCACCTTGAAATATACCTCTTTTGATGTTTATTTCATCAGACTTATAGGTTCCATTTATATGATTGAGGTAAAGGGTTGTTTTCCATATAGACATGCACTGTTTGATGAAATTGATGATGACGGGCGATATCTTGTATATATTTAAAGTCTTTAAAATCCAGTCATGTGGCACACTATCGAATGCCTTTCGATAGTCTATCCAGGCTGTACTAAGATTTTTCTTTGTAATGTAGCAGTTTTCCAGGATCATTTTGTTAATCAGCAATTGGTCTTTACAACCATAACAGCCACGTTTGCACCCTTTTTGTTCAAGCGGTATCATGTCATTTCTTTCTAAGAATAAATATGTCTGTTTTGTTAAAATAGATGTTAATAGTTTATATGTTGTCGGAAGACATGTAATTGGTCTGTAGTTTTTCGGGTTGTTTGTGTCACCATTCTTGGGTAGAAGAAATGTAATTCCTTTGGTCATCCATGCAGGAATTTTAATGGGATCGTCAACCATTTCTTGAAGTTCTTTGGCTAGTTTTTTATGTGCTGCATTTAAATAATATAGCCAAAAGTTAGGAATTTTATCTATTCCTGGGAATTTCCAATTGTGTGCTTTTTTTAGTGCAAATTTAACATCGTCTTCTGTAATTCCAGACCATGTCTGTTCGGGTTTATTTTTCATTCGTTCTATCTCTTGCGTAATCCAATGTACTTCCTTGTTAAGTTCTTTAGGGCAAGCCCATATCTCTTCCCAGAACTGTGTGACTTCTTCCATTCTGGAGGGTACTGTCACTTCAATTCTTTTTTTTACCTATTTCCCTGTAAAATCTCTTTGTATCAGTCTGAAAAATCTTGTTTTGTCTGTAAAATCTTGCTCTTTTTTCATAGCGTCTTATTCTTTGAGCCTTCAGTTGGATTTTTTGCTTTATTTTTTCTTTGTTTGATAAGACTTCATTTACATTCCTGATGTTATATTTTTTTCGGCTCTTCTGCGTTTCCTAGTTCTTACATTTATTCCTCTACTCAGTTCATCCAGTACTGATAGTTCGCTTCTAAGTTGTTCGATTTCTTTTTGTATTTTTCTTTTCCAAGGTGGATCTTCACGCCTGCGAGACTGCCTTGTTTTTATTTTGATATTTAATTTTTTTGTTGCTGCTGTTGCTGATGCATATATTATTTCGTTAAGATTTGTATGAGGGTCTTCATCCAGTATTGATTTCAGTGCTGCATTGTAGAGTTTAATAGTTCGGAGGTTATGTTTTGTTGGTTGTAATTTTGGGAGCTGTTCACGTTCCTCCATTGTAATATTTTGTATTTGACTTAGATGGTTTTTTATTTCTATCTTGGCTTCCTGTATATTGTTCTTATTTTCCGTCAAATAATTATCTTCGATGTGTTCTGAACTCGTTTTATTTTTGTCTTTTAACTGACTCAGATCACACCTTTCCAGCACTTTTAAACTTACAGCATTATCTTCGCAGTGATTTGCATGTTTCACGGTTTCTACATTATGCCCTGTGGCTTGTTTGGTGTTATTACTTTTTATTTCTGATTCCGGTTCCTTTTCATATTTTGTTGATTCGTCTCTTCTTGTTACAATTCTTTTAATTTCATTGATTTCAGTCTCTGTCAGTCGGTTATTACGAATAATGTACCTACGTACATTGGCTAATTTATTTTCGTCAATATACTTTCTATTTGCATGACCAACTTTTTCACGCCAAATGTCATATGTTTGGCGAGTCATGTTTTTTTGAGGTTTGAGTAACGCTTCATGAAATGCAGTCATAACGACTTTGTACTCCTCACGAGACCATTTTATTTTTTCTTTCTTTAAATATACGATTGTAGATCTAGCTGGTAAATTTTCAGGACCATCATTAGGATTATCCTGGTTGTGGGGACCTGAAGATTCATTCTTTGTGGAGGAGTTTGTTCCTATGGCAGATTTTTCGACCTCAGGTAGGTTCCCTCCTGAAGGACGGGCTCCCTGTTTATCCACTGGAAGAGCCATACTGGACTTTTTATTTCTATTTGTATTTTTCATGTTTTTCCCACGAGTGACGCACGGGTCCAAAAGTCCACCCAAAGTTGCCCGGCACGTTGGGTAACGGTCTTTTACAAACAGGGTCCCGAAGCCTGTAGGGGATCGTTTGTGACCTCATAACGCAGTAGCCATTCACTCCTCGGCACGATTAACACCTTGAGTTGCGGGTTGTTGTTCGGAGTTTTCCTTCTCCTAAATGGGCTGCCAAGCAACATCTGACATAGACGCGATTGGAATTCAAGGAGAAAGACGCTGGTTAAAAAAAAAAAAAAACCTTTGGCGTAGCAACGGCTCAACGAAACAAAACATCAATACTAGAGTATTTTGTTAAAAAAAAAAAATTTACGAAATATCGACAGCTAAAGGAAATATAGTACGGATGATTTTATTTAGGTTTATTTAAATAGCAAACAGATAAATTAATTAAAAAAAAACATTCAATAATATCTAAAGAAAAAAAAATCCTGTTTATATTAAAACAGAATTTCATATTGAGAAAAGGAAAAATTCAAATAGAGAGACGCTGGTTGAAAAAAAAAAGCAAACATACTTGGACGTAACGGTCGTTCAACGGAAAAAAAAATGTAATAATTTGTTCGTCCACTTTATCATTTACTTTTTCAACAAAGTCGTTGGTCAAAAAATAGGGTTATCAGAATAAGATAAATTAAATAAGTAAATTAAATCAATAAATAAATAAAAAATAAATATATCAATAAATACGTAGACTTTCTATAAAATAATACCGTATAAATTGTTTTTCATCGGATTTAATTTATTTTCTTGTTTTGTTTTGTTTTTAAGAAAATTATAATAGTTAAAAAAAAAAAAAAGAAAATTTCGATAATATCTAAAGAAAAAATCCTGTTTATATTAAAACAGAATTTCATATTGAGAAAAAGAAAAATTCAAAGAGAGAGACGCTGGTTGAAAAAACAAACAAACTTGGACGTAACGGTCGTTCAACGGAAAAAAAAAACATCACTGCACTTAGAGAGTATTGTTAAAATATAAAAAAAAAACAATTGTTGCTACTATCAACCTTTGTCCTTGCAAAATTCAAAATTTAATAGAAAAGAAAAAGTGGACATACCTTTGAGTTTACTACCGTAAAATTTAAAAATAATAATTTGTTCGCCCACTGTATTCTGTGTTATTCTTTCATTAAATCCAACGAGAATAAGATTATCGAAAAATGAATAAATATATAAAATGAACGAACAAATATAAATAAATTATTACATATTCTTTCTAAGAAAGAATATCGTAGATCTAACAGTTTTTTAGTGTTTTTCGTCGTATTTTTTTTTCGTTGTCTTGCTTTAGAAAACTAGTTAATAAATCTATTTAAGGATCATTTAAAGAAATATACAATTTAAATTATATACAAAGAAAAAATTAATGTTTATGTTTAAAATAGTGAAATTAAAAATTAATGTTTACGTTAAAAAAAAAAAAAAAATTTCAAAATTTTTTAATAGGAAAGAAAAAGTGGACATACCTTTAAGTTTACTACCGTAAAATTTAAAAATAAAAATTTGATCGCCCACTGTATTCTGTGTTATTCTTTCATTAAACCCAACGAGAGTAAGATTATCGAAAAATAAATAAATATATAAAATGAACGAACAAATATAAAGAAATTATTACATATTCTTTCTAAGAAAGAATATCGTAGATCTAACAGTTTTTTTTTTCGTCGTATTTTTTTCGTTGTCTTGCTTTAGAAAACTAGTTAATAAATCTATTTAAGGATCATTAAAAGAAGAAACATACAATTAAAATTATATACGAAGGTAAAAATTAATGTTTATGTTTAATATAGTGAAATGAAAAATTAATGTTTACGTAAAAAAAAACAAAAAAAAACGTTACGTTTTCAGGAGCCTCAGAAAAGCACGTCATTCTCGTTGTAATTCCAATCGCGATCTTATTATTATTATTATTATTATTATTATTATTATTATTATTATTATTACTGATTAAGAGAGCAGTACAGCAAAAAAATGATGCTTGGATACTCGATTTCTTCAACTTAACATCCGTTATTATACCAGTCACATGTTTTACAGTCATAAGTTTTGATATAAAGGGGAGCATAACATTCTAGGTGATGCCCATTTAATAACATATTCAGCTCGTGTAACCAAGTCTGCTCAAAGGGTTTCTAATTGGTATTTTCATTTATTTAGTTTCACTACCCAGTTATATTGAGTAGGCTCGACACCAGGGATAACGCCCTGCTAATACTCCCACTCATGAACAAATTCGTATTATTATTATTATTTTTTTTCAAGCATATTAACATCTTATGGGTCATTTATTGCCGAAATGTAATTTTCTAGGTGGCATTAGTAATTTCTTTTATGATAATGTAAAGCTGGTAATTTTTTTTACTTTGAATAAAGCCTAGGGATTTTTAATAATAGGCCTTCAAAACGTAAGAGAAAAAGTGAACACAACCGCCAGAATTCGCAGTTTTTATAAAGAGCTAGCATATCATTGAAAAGTACAGAAGTTAGAGAATTACATAAGCTTCATAAAGTTTTCAAAAGCAAAATATCTTTCATAACATAATGTAGAAAGTGTCAACATTAAATTGTATAAGGCCGAAATAGTCAGTAGTAAGACCCTTCTTTTCTTGGCAAAGTCTTTTAAATAATTTTCCAAAATAAGTATCTTCTGTACTTGATTTAATGCTGATTTAACGGCTGATAGTTTCTATTAATGTGCGTTGTGGTGTAATATGGGCTCGGAATGAGAAATCGAGAGTTGAGTTCGAATTCCAGTTGAATTTGTTTCATTCACTTATGCGTAAATACTCCAGGGAAGAGTATTAATTCATCTCTTCTCCCTCCAACTATGGGCTGAATAGCAGGACAAATTTGGTTCTATAGCCTTGGTTGGTAAACGGAGATAGTAATGGTATCCTATTGCAAGAAAATCTTCTGTCTAGTCAGTCGTTTTATATTTATTCAAAAACCACAATCAGTTTAGAAGTTGATTTAAAAAATTGGAATATTAATGAATACTTCTTGAAAATTTAGTGCTAAGATGGTGGAATCTGATAAGTGATTCTATACAAATGATTTGTTTATTGACATATTCCGTTAGCACATAATTTGCTTTGAAAATTTATATCAGTGTTAAACATTCATACTCTTCAATTAATCCATATATTGCTTTTCAATTTATTTAACGAGCATTTTTCATTAATGTTCCGACGTCATGAATTTAAGCGCTTTACAAAATGCCATCTAGGTCCCAACAGTTTCTTGTTTCTTGTTAAAATAGCTAAATTCAAACAGTTTTCTTCCTCGCACTTCAAATCTGTGGAAGTCTCTTCCATTTACTTGATTCTCTGATAACTATATTCTTCCAAAATTTATATGTAACATCAATAGCGGTCTTCTATCTTCCTGAGTTCCGTTCACCTTTTGTTCTTTCCTAAATCCTCCATACACTCAATATTTTTTCTCACTTTCAATACCTGTAATGCCCTTTGTACTAGTGGCATTTTCGAAACAAAATACAAAAAATATTACCGACAATCTGTAAGTATATTGTTCCTGCTCAGTACATTATTTCAGTTATCATTTTAAATTTTAGTATGACAAGGATTGTAAAATCACAATAAGTCAGACACTACTAGTGCGAATAAGTCAACATGCCCCTTCCAATATTCGAGAATGCAATGTGATAATTTGCAAAGGTACACCAACAAATCCGTCTACGATCATAAACGAAAATATTTGACAAATTGTGAGGGTGGTATGTGGGCCCAGTTTTCAATATTTGTTTAGAGAACAAATTAATAAGTAACCTGTCCCGAAAATGTATGTCTTAATAGTGCGTCTGGAATATTCGGTTGAGATGTCGAACAATGTGCCTCACAAAACAATAAATACATCTCAGTTCAAAGTATTGATGTTTTCCTATTTTTTTAATTCCTGGGGATGATGTGTAACAGGTTTCAGCAGCATACTTTCTGTAAACAGAAAGAAAGTTTTTAGGTTTTAATATATATATGTAATGTCTTTGAGATTCGTTGTGGACACCTCAACAGGGCTCTGAAGAACGAGGAAAGATAACTGGTTAGCTTTTCTGCTTCATTTCGCAAGGTGATCATTCAAACTTACCCCTCACAAATAGGGGCCATCATACTCCGGATATAAAATATGAATCTTAAATTCTGTGTTTTATGGCAAGTTTAACAATCTAATATTTCTTTCTAATATGACTTTTAAATACCTTAGTACCTTATACAATGTCTCTGAAAAGTGATACATCTCATCTCCCATATACCATGGCTGAATTTTGACAGTAGGCTAACCCCTGCCTCATCTAAATTTTTTTATAATGTCGAACAAAAAACAAAATTGAATGTGTGTCTCAATAAGCCGTTTAAAGATCGCATTCGAGAAGAGTGGATGGTTAGCGGATAACGTTTATACAGGCGACCGTAATTGTCAACCAAAACCAGGACATCCACTTAGAAGGTGTTGTATATTATGGTATTTAATTGCCAACCGCTTCTCATCATGATATAAGGGAAAATAATTATAGTTTACTGAATTTATCTGGTAAATTCATTACAATACATTTTAAAATGGGATTTATGCGGCCGTCTTGTACGGCAAATGTCAACCGAAAACTACATTTTTACTTGAAAATTTGAAGATTGTCTTATACTCATTATCGCTTTGTACGCCAGCAGATGCAGTGCATCTTTACACTCTATATATTCTTATTTATTATTGCGTTTTTAATATCTGCTTTTACAGCAATATATAAAATGTCTAGGTTGTAACTTCTTCGTCATCATTTGAAAAAACATTACTCATAATTATTTTTTTCTACTTCTGAGATGAGGTAGTATTTATATTAATTACATTCTTTGGACTATTGTTCTCATTTTTATTGCAATGTGTAACATGGCAATAAAGATTAGGACAATAGTCCGAAGAATGTAAATAATATAAATACTCATAAGGTTTGCAAAGCTTTTCCAAGTGCACTTTTTTTCTGAGTTACATCGAAATTTCATAATTATTTGAAAATCATTTTTTCTCGACACTTTTGTAAGCACCCAGTATATTTAAAAATATAAATCCTGGTCTTGGACCTTGTAAATCAATAAATACTTAGTCTAATCTCCGTGTTTGTTTTCATAGTTCGTGGCGAAACGATATATATATATATATATATATATATATATATATATATATTATAAATTATACTTTAGAACATGTACAAACTAAAATTTTCTACAAAATTTTACATTTTGTTTCAACATTGAAGGACAATATCTCATCAGGTAGATTATTATGATGGTACCATCATTATTCTCTACCTGATGAGACATTTTTCTTTCAATGTTGAACCAAAATGTACAATTTTGTAATAGATTGTAGTTTGTATATGGTCTAAAGTATAATTTATAATAAATATTCATTGGTCTATTTTTATATTGAGCACTGTTTTAAATTAGTGTTTCGAACGTTACATATATCCTGTTAGTTGAAGTCGTCTTTTTTTTTTCTCTTTTCGCTTCTCTGTGTCTTCCCTGCGTTTAAATTTAAATACATTTTTGGTTTGTGTGTTTTCTTTTGATATCATTCATATTTTTGTCGAATCACAGAAATATATTACATTATCACTATTTTTTGCTAGTATTTTCTAAGAAAATACGAGAAATTAACTATTTTGGCAGTATAATAAACACTGCCAGCATCGCACAGAACATTTTAAGGCATATTTAGTTACACTGTATACGGTACTAATATATTTAAAAATCACATTAGTAGTAAATAATATACTGCTGTGGAATATAGAAGTAAATAGAGTTTTTATTTCTAATTTTAATATGCCCAGCTGTTTTTCATCCTATCATAAAGAAGAGTAAGGTTAATGACAATGAAAGAATGATTCACTATTTAGAAAAATAAATACAATATGAACTTAAACAGCTTATAGCCAGTGATGAAAAGCATCAAATATTAACAAATACAAAACTCATCTAAATCCTACTTAATTATTCTGGGCTGCACACCTGATGCCAAACACATTTAACAATTGACAACTGTTTGTTTGATTTGTAGATCGAATCAAGATGAACTGTGGCATCCAATCTGATTAACTTTATCCTAAATGAATATTTCGTCGGATTTGTTTCATGAAAGGATATTGCATGAACGTTATAGCCAAAATTCTTTTTAACCAGAATAAGCAAATGTGATTATCAACTAAAAATCTACTTGGTCAAGGTTAAAAAAAGGGAGTAACGTGAACATTTTAAAAAGGCACACAAAAGAGCCTCTTAGACATAAACCCACGTTTTTCTTCTCTGTAATACACACTGTTTAGAAAAGTGTAGTCAGTGATCTTGCTCGGTGCTGTCTTACAAAAAATCCTTTATTTTACTGTATCAACTCAGCCTCAATATATTTTAGCGGAAACTTAGTTCAAACATGTATTAAACCATTGACGAGTCAGAGCAGTGCTTTGAAAACACTATGATATCATCTTGTTTTGAGAGATATATATTCAGTTATACAAACTTACAAAATTAATCTAGAAATAACTTTCGAATTCAATACGTATATATATATATATATATATATATATATATATATATATATATATATATATAATACCCATGTTTGTGTCATTAGTAAATTCTGCCTTGTGGAGCTCCGTGTTACAAGATCCCTCATCCATTCTGTTCAGTTACAAGACAATTATAAAAGACTAAGAATTATTTCGTGGACTGCACATGTGATAATTTTTTCCAACAAATTTTGTTAAAGGTTATGGAGATTGAAAAGGGCTCAATATTTTTACCAAATTTTAGAGAGAAAAATAAGTTAGACATCTGAGAAAGAAAACGTTATGATACAGAAAGGATATAAAAAGTAGATTTTAATTATATTGATTTAGACAATGGCCATAAAGTCAGGCGAGGAGATATTCCAGCAGCTCGATAACTTTATATATATATGTTGTGAATTTGGGAAATAATCTCTCTTTTAAACAGGGTTAATTAAAAATAACAGACAAAAGGTATTATTATTAAATTTGTATGTAACTTTTCATGTCTTTGTCTATATTTCTGAGATGAGGTAGTATTTACAGTATTTCCATTATTACATTATTCAGACTATTGTCCTCAACTTTGTTGCCATTTGTACGACGTTTCGGCAGTTGTACGCTTCGGCCTTCTTCAGGTGCTAGTAATCACATATCCCAGTGATTGTAATAAAGGTTCAAGTTCGAAATTCCGAGCACCCGAAGAAGATCATAGGGTTTAACGGCCGAAACGTCGTACAAATGGCAACAAAGATAAGGAAAATAGTCCGAATAATGTAAATACTGTACATTTTTCATGTGTTCGTATAATTTTTTCTTTTCGGAAATCAAATTATATAAGAATCGTTCAAAGCTTTTGTACTTTCGAACGCTTTCGGCTATACTTTCGGTAAGGACATTGTTACCGCGTTCATAATTGATGTTACTATAAGGGTAGGATTTCTCTTTTTTATCAGTAACGCCTCCATTATTTTTAATATATATAATATTTTTAGAAAGATTTTTTGTAAAGTAAAAATAATAGTCGATTAGTAATACTGATTTCTGTTTTAATCAAATATTAATGTTAATGTCCCAATAATTTATTTCTGGTGCGTGTTCTTATGTTCCTAAAATTAGAAATTGTATTTTGATTGGTCACCATAGACTATGTAACAATGTCTCCCTGATTAAGGGGGTTTGGTTGTTTTTTAACTTTTTAAAAATCTTCAAATTGAAATCAACACTATCACTTGATAAGGCACGAAGTGTCGAAACAAAATTGCTACATTTGTAGTGGTATTATAACATATTTATGTTATATATATATATATATATATATATATATATATATATATATTAGAAAAAATCTGAATACAGATTTAGATTGCAAGAATTTGATATTTCATAATCGAAACAAACGTATTAACGCTGAAGATCTGTGTTACGAACTTGTAATAACTCGAAGACTTCCAAGTCATTAAGTATTTCTCTTCATATAGCAAAAAATAGAAAAGGTACCAAATATATACATTGCTTTAAGGATCCTTTTCAAATTCTTAATATCATTGACAAGTGGTGTACGGAGCCTCTAAAAGATGAATCTTTTAAAAAACGTACATACGTTCTAAAATACTGGGAAAAGAGATTAGAGGACTTGACAATTTTGTCAGTTAAACATAGCTGGGCAAATATATTCAGTCTAGTTAAATTACTGACAAAATTTGTAAAGAAGTTGCACTCAAAATGACGTTCTGGTGTGCCAGAAACTGCAACGTAGATGAAATATTTTCGCTGTTTAAGTATCACTTTTCTGACTACAGGCAAATTATTGTTTAATATTATTATTTTAAATTAAAATGAATGTAACATTTACTTGTCGAGGCTTTCTAATGACATCTCGTTTCCTCTTACTGCCTCTCATATTGATCGTAAATGTTGATCAATGATTTATGCTGGATTGTTTTTTTGAAGAATTTCAACTAATGGTGTATGTGATTGATGTTGGTAAGAATGGTCAAATGCACATTCCCGCACCCGTAAATTTGAAAAATACATGATCAAAAACATCAGAACGGTTAACAAAATCATACTGTTATAATAGATCCATCATATCCAAACAAAAATAGCGTTAATAATTTATTATTACTTGATGTGAAAAACCTTTACTTTCAATAACTTTGCTACATGAACCAACTAAAGCCTTGCATTAATTAACGGATATTTTCTCCCATTCTCATTTCAAATTAGTCCATAGTTCTTCGACGTTTGTTGAATTCTTTTCCTTAGCTCTTTCATTTATTAACTTCCAAACATTCTCAATAACATTTATGTCTTGGCTTTGAGCAAGCGTAACAGTAACATCCTCTTCAGGAAGAAATGTCTTAACAGACTTTGCTGTCTGACAAGGCGCATTAGCATGAATAAATACAGCTGGTTGATTAATTTCAGTTTTCAAATTAGGATTTTACCGTGTAGCAACAACATCACACTTCCTCCTCCAAATTTAACGCTACTTTTAGTGCAATGAGGCAAATAACGTTCCTTAGAATTGCGTCGAACGAACCTTCTCACGTCAAAACCGAACAGGTTTAATTTTGACAAAATCCCATTGTTCTTCTGTCCATATGACATGTTCAGTGGCAAATTTCAATCGGTTCATTTGATTCTTTTTAGAAATATAAGGCTTCGTAGAGGCTACTCGACTGTTCAGATTTATTTTATTAAGTCTTCGGGAAATAGTGTGCCTTGATATTTTAATGCCAAGGTTAGCATTATCTCTTTTTTAAAATTCTTTATCAATCCATCTGTCTTCCCTTGCAGTAGTTTTCCTAAGCCTGCCACGTGGTTTTTTGGTTTTACATGAACCAGTTTCCTCAAGTTTTCTTAAAATATTATGAATGACACTTTTAGATTTCCCCACACTCTTTGAAATCGAGAGTTTATCTTCATTACGTAACTTGACTATCAGTTTTCTAAGTATCAATGACGTCACAGATTTTTTCGCCATGTTTACAATGTAAGAGCCATTAAAGAACCGGTGTAATTTAGTAAAATACCCGATTTTATATTCTTATCCTAAAAATGTTTCAATAATGCAAAATAATTATTAAATTTCATGGATTTATTTAATCGCTCTGATGTTTTTGTTCACTTTTTTTTAATGTTATATAATTATTCTTATAACTTTATCAAAATAAGTTTATTGAACTTTATATTTTGGAATTTACATTCATAACGTTTTTATTCTTGATAAAATGTTCTTTGAAGCTTTAAAATTAAAAGTTATTTCATATTTAAACTTTTTCTTAACATTGTTCTGATCTTTATGTTCGCTACTATATATATATATATATATATATATATATATATATATATATATATATACTATATTTAAGTAAATATTTATTTTTATGCTTGCATGTAATCATCATTTCATCAAGTAATTAGAGAAAACAGTGCCGTTTTTGTACTTTTTATTATTCGATGACGGTAGAAGTGAAATCTCGAAGGATTTTTAGTGGAATCGATATAAAAATCGAAATAAAATCAGAATATATGTTAGCTCGGGATATAATTTTCTTATTCAGTCACTGACTATTTAGTGGACAGGTCATATATTTTCGGCAGCTGTATCTATTTTTAAAAAAAACCTTGGAAATACATTTATTTAATATAAATGTTGTTACGTTGGGATATGGATTTATCAGTGGTATTGACGCTGCTATAACTAATCTTAAAATTATTTTTATTAAACATCTTTTTTAATGTTGGTTAAAGTGCTTATGAAATTTATGGAAATTCTTTAGATATTTGTCACAACATTACGATTGAAAGGTGAATTAAATCATATAATGTTACGTTTATAGTGTTTCTACCTATTCTTACCTTTATAAATACTCAGACTTTACTTTATGGTTGCTAAGTTCTAAAGCTTTTATATATTTAAATTTGTTATTATCAAATATTACCTTATTGCTGGAGTTGGTATATAATCTAAATTAGATTGATTTATGTAAATTATCTAGAATTTGATGGTGGTGGCTTGATTATTTTCTGATGTATCTATAATTATATAGATCGTTGGAGTATGGTTTGTAATAACCTGTATTCAAGTCTAAGGTCGAATCAAAAAAGTTGATTATTTTAACATTGGTGGGAGTATTGATCGTTATCTGTAAAAAGGTTATCGAATCCTTTCTCAATCGGTTTGTTTTGTAGACTTTTGTTACGGAGGAGGATTACACCGTCATCTTTGTAAAGTCGGGTGTCTTCAAAATTAAAAATTAATTTTAATCTCCACAACAATATTAAATCACGGGTTGCATATAGTTATGTCAAAATCCAGATATTTTTTGTTTAAATTTAAATTACGCCACGATAAGTTTATATTCAGCACCTGAAGATTGCGTTGTATAACAAACTTCTAGTCGTGCTATCGGCAAGGGATTATATATATATATATATATATATATATATATATATATATATATATATATATACTATCGCACAGTGAGTGATAGTGTTAATAAAATAGTGCTCAAAGAAATATAACAGAACAATAAACTACATATTAAGAAATATATTTTTCTCAATGATAGCACGACCGAGTTTCGTGCACAACGCAATCTGCAGGTGCTGCGTAATGACTGACCGTTGCATAATTTAAATTTTGTTAAATATATCTGGTTATCCCAATGATGAAGCAGTTCATACTTTATACGAGGATTGTGTTTTTTAATATATATATATATATATATATATATATATTTGAAATAAACATAACTAAAAAATGTAATTCATAAGTAACATAAAAGCACATACATACACTCAAATTATTTAGTTGAAATTAAAATAGTAGAAGTAAAATATAAACATCATTATTCGCATTTAAATATTTATTACACAAACACAAACACACACACACACACACACACACACACACACACACACACACACACACACACACACACGGAGTGTTAAGTTATGATAATTTATTGCGCCAAGGTTTTTTTCTGTAGTTTAACTGATAAAAGGTGTTTTTGGAAAGTAGGGTTTTTTGTCGTATAGTACTTGATATTGAGATAGAGACAGAGCGTTGATAGTACAAAAATTTGTCACTTTACCTGAGCAGATTCATGCCGAATTCGTTTTGACGCCTTCACTCGTCAAGGCTGGGTTTCTTGCTGTTGAGTTCCGGCTTTTTTATCTTATTTATAAGGAGTTTGGTGCTATTTGATATCTTGTGGTATTGATTTTGTTTCTGATTGGTTGGTTTTCTATTTCTTTATTTTTAATCTTAATTTTTATTGTGCAGGTGTTTGATTTCTTTTTAATGCTTTTTAATTGCTTTTGGAATGTACGCGTTGGTCTGTGTTTGCATCAAAACTATATATATATATATATATATAAAACACCGCATGCTGATATATATATATATATATATATATATATATATATATATATATATATATATTAAACAAGTCGGACGAAACGTTGTGAACATAACAACAAAGATGAGCACAACATTTAGAACAATGTAAATACTCCAAGTTAGATTAAATAAAATATAAAATCATCTTGCTATTTCAAGCAGCTTTGCATAGATATCAATAAATCCAAAGCATTTTTATTCATAACTTTAATATCAAACGCCATGATGAAAAATAACTACAATAAAGCTTCTTAAATCATAACTTAATTCCTGTTCTTGAAAATGATCAAACTCTAAAAGACGTATGTTGTGTCAATTTTTGCGCACACTATAACCAGACAGCCATTACACTGCAGAAAATTCTTGCTCTATATAAATTTAGAATTCAACTTCTGTCAGTAGGAAGTCTTACCTCAGTAATGTGAACCCATTTGTAGACTCAAAATCAAAATAGTTTATTCTTACTTTGGCAAAAGGATAAAACTTGTAAATATTTACTTGATAAAATAGCGTTTAGAAATGTTACATCTAATAATGTCTTTAGTAACGTTCCAAATACACACCCTGTTTAATAAGCGCTATTGTAAATATTATTTAGATACACGTATGTGCATATTGATGTCGATTGATGGAGATCAGTCACATATCAGGCATGGTTTTTACTAATGAGGAAACAGTTCTGGGGAGGTGATCTGACGAACTTGATAAACTCGATTGTTTTACACGATTCTTGAAGTTTTGCCTCAGTGTCGGTCGTCTGTTACCGGCTTTTAATTAAGTGACCATCCGATTCTGGCTGTTTGAATAAACAACTCTGTGGGCAGTGGATGGGCTGGAGGTGAAGTTGAAAAAGAGTTGTTTGTGAAGGTCTAAATTTAGTTTACGCTTGAGATATCAAAGTGAAAGCATTCATCGGAGGTTCTTTTAAATCGGCTCTCCGCAAAACAAGGCTGAAGAAAAATCAAGCGTAAATGAAGAGTTGAAAGAATGAGACAAAGGTGAGAAGAGAAGTGGGAGAAAAGAAAAATAAGAGAAGCAAAGAAAATAAATTATTGCAAAGGAAATGAAATTAAGAAAGAGGAAACGCTGAAAGAAACAATGGGAAATGATTTGTAGCCGAAGAAAGAACACAAACAATGTAAGGTGTCAAAAGAGGGAGAGGCTATGAGATGCTATTTAGGAAAAATTAAAAATAGAATATAGAGGAGTAGATACCATGAAAATTTTCTGAGGATGAGAAAGAAAATAAAAAAGAAGAACAAACGCCTAAGATTAACGAAGGAAAAGAAAGGAAGAGAAAATAAGTATATTGTCTATAATATGGAAAACCGTCTTTAACAATATTTTATTTTGTCTATAATATAGAAAACCGTTATTAACAATTCCACATTTTTCCTAAAAATTATTTTTATTCTCCTATACTTTTTCGATCATTCATTGCATAAAGTCTTCCTTTTCTTCTTCACTGGCTAAGTTTCTGTCAATTTTTCAATATCTTTGTATTTCGTATTGTTGTCATTACATTTAATCCTATAATGTTTTCTATCTTTTTTATGAGGTACAGGTATCTACACGCCTATAAAATTTACTTTATCTTCCTTTTATGAGTTATATTTTATTTATATTTATTTTGAAAGTCCTCATCAGCAACAAGTCGTGACTCCTCGCTCTAGAAACTGATGATCTCAAAACTTGTCCATTACAATGCTGTAGCATCTATTTACCATAATGTTAACAGAATATCTACTAAAAACAAGCTGTAACAATTGTATTACATAGTATTAGATCAACCCACTGCAGAAATGAAAAATGTTGATAATGCGGAAATAAAAACGAAACGTTTAAAACTATTATTTTTGTCTTGCTATGTACCTAAAATGTATTTACCTACAATTCATTTTTGTTTTAATGTTTGAATAAGAATTTTAACTTATACAATTTTTATGAGCTTTTACTTTGTTCTACGAGTATCGCGTGGTTTTCGTTTAATGACCTCAATCACAGATGTGTTAAAGATTATTACTGAATTTGTCTTTCGAGCTTTTATAAGAACGGCGAGGCTCGGGCTAGAACTTGAGATATCTCGAAAGTGGTCGACACTGATCGGCATACAGGTCTTCTTCTCAAGCTATGAGGTTTGTTGCCGAATATTTCATTTAAATCCTCATTCTTAACTAATCGTGTAATGAAATCGTTGTACACCCACACTTCTGTACATTCTATGATATTTTCATATTAATGCAGCCCCCTGGTCCCTGTAATTGAGTCTACTTTGTTTCTTATCTTCATTAACGACCTTCTCAATGTCATCAATTCCAAGTTAGGTATTTACTCCTGATAAGAATTAATTATTGTCTTAAAAGTAAGTCTGAAAGTTTCTACAAAGCTGCTCACAAAAATTACCTCAATTCAATTGTTAAATGGGCAATAAATGGCTTGTAAATTTTAACGCGTCAAAAAACTGCTATTTTTAATAATCATAGAGAATTTTTTGCTGTATATCAGCATGGCTGATCTTTTTTTTTTAATAATCCTTTCACTCCAAACACGTTGGGGCCACCACTAGTGAGCAGGAGTTACTTCGATAGAAAAAATTGGGTACAGGAGGATTGAAGAAAAGATAAAAGATGAACGGAATTCAAGAAGATAAAAGATGGCAGTTGACGCTGCATTTAAATTTTTGGAAAGTTTAGGCTATTAGGGAAGCAATTAAACGGAAGGGTGTTCCCCAGGTGAGAAGTGTAGAAAAGAAACTGTTAGAAATTTAACTGATTCAACAGTAAAAGGGTGAGACTAAGATGCCAAGATACTTAGAGTAACTAATTGCGACTTTTTGAACTCACGTTATCCGCTGAAATGAAATGGTGGGGTTATATTGTATCAACTTCTATATCTATTGATAAAAAGGCCGTCACTGGGTCGTACCAGACAGATTTTCTCGTCATGTGACGTCGCCCTCGGGTCGCTAGTCAAGTAGTTGGTCTCCGTGATGTCTATTATAACGGCGCTCCCTTGCCCACGCTGTGAATTCTGATCCAAGGAAGGCACGCCGAAATCTTGCTAGTTGTGCCTTTACCACGTCGAACCAGGCCGGACGCGCTCGTACATAAGTTGCGGAAAGAGTCTTTATATACATATAATAAATAAATAAAAAACAATTATCAACAGAAGCAGAATATATAATCGTCGAATTGGAATTTTTACAACAGAGTGAAGTTTTCGTTAAGAATAATCAGAGCTTTCAATTTTCTAATTTAAGAAGAAGTCTTTTCAGGGCTCTTTACCTAGTCTTTACGGAAACGGTCGAAGTGGGGTGTTTTTGCTCGGCAGCTCGTACTGATTTTTTTCACTGGTGGTCTCGATTTTTATACTTGTCCCAAATTCTCTTGGGGGATGCGGAGAGACCCAGTGTATCTTTATGCAAATCAAATCCTTGACCAATGAGATCACTTTCACCTACACATTTCAAGGTGATGGTTTGGTTCAACCAATGAACAGCAATCTCTCCTCTGACGTAATCTCTCTTCGGCCACTTCTTCTTAATTCAACTGATTACGTCAGCAAATCCAGCCTTTAGCTTAGAGACTTTAACTCCAGTGAGATCTATAATTTATTTTTATTCTCATAGTCAAAACCCTGACCTTCTTAACTTCATCAAAGGTTTTTGACAATTTGTTTTGACTATCGCTATTTCTCACTTCCACTGGCAGAAAACTCGCTTCTGAATAGCAATGTAAAAATATATTTTTCCTTTCTCCTCAATTTCAGCTAGTTTTTCTGGTTTTTGGATTTTACAACCATCCAAGTATTAAATATTTCTAATCAGTGTTCATATCGCGATTTACAATAAACTGCAAAATCAACAATACCACTAATAATAATTTCTTTCGCTCCGTCATATTAAATTATGAATTACATTTTTTTTTCATTTTTTAGAAATAGGGTTACATAATACATTTTGTACATGTATAAATCTACCATTCAAAATAACGTGATAGAAGGGTGAAAGAGGATAAAAACACCCAGAAAACGACTTCGGTCTACCCACCCTATCTGAAAGGATAATCGGAAAAAATACTAAAAAACTGTGGTTCATATAACATCAGGACGACCTTCAAAAGTAGTTTTGCAGACACCTCTCCCAAGCAATACCTCTCACAGAGGAGAACATGTTTAAGGAATGTATGTACGCCATCTAATGCAGCTGTGTTAAGAAATGTAAAGAAAAAAACATGCTACCCCTTAAGATAACACCGCAAAGTCACCGTAAAACCTTCAACACGGTTTTATAGAAAAAAGCAGCTCACCACATATGGAAGGAAACTTGAAATAACAGTTTTATCCACTGGGTTATGTTTTCATTCAGTGTATTCATTGGTGGGACTTATAAACTTAATGTCCCAGTAACCAGTTTTTTTAGCAGAGCTTATATTACAATTCTGTTGTTTGTTACTTTTTTTTAACACTTCGTATTACTCCTTCCCATATATTCTTGAACTACATTTGTAACGAGTGTCCAACAAAACGTCTGCACCTCATTTCTATTGTATCAATTTTGTTTTCTAACCATTTTGCTGGTACCTTTCGACCAACATCGGATATCTCCCACGCTTTCTTTCATTGGGAAGCGCGATATTATTTTCCTATGCAACCGATAATTCCCAAATTATTTATCTCTTTGTGCTATTTGACAAAATTAATAGGTCTGGGTGAAATTTTGTGTGCACTATATGGCACTATATAATATTCATTTTTATGCTTCACCAACTTATATTTTCGTGGCCTAGCATATATGCTGATTCTTTGAGTTTTCGTATTTTTCAGTGGTGTTCTCTGTTATTTCATTCGTTTTTTTTAGCTGTCATGTACACAAGGTAGTTGTTACGTTGTAATGTACTACTTATACTGACTCATTTCTTCTTGCCACTTACGTCTTTTGCTCGATGTTGTAAACAGGAGACTATCCCTTTCTCTACACTCTATGGATGGTGGGAGTTGAAGTTGGGGTATTGTCAGGTGAATGTTGGCTTGAGATATAAGGATGTCTTAAACCCATGCTCCGTTCAAGGTATTAGTACATCCAAAATTCTAATTTGCTGGTCTTTTCTTTCTCTGTTGAGAACTGTATCGATGATCTTTTCGAGTTCACATGGTTCAGTAGTGTCTGGAACTCTTCCTGGTGTGATCAGAGTATGAAAGTGTCATTTACGTATCTCAGTCAAAGAGTTGACTTTAAATGTATTCCATGTACATGATAATGATTGCTGGTGATAATGGCGTGCTCATTGCTAAACCTTCATCCTGCGAATATATGTCTGATCCCATTCCGAAGTGTTTTTGCGTCCAGAAAGTCAACATCTACATCAGGTTATCTATTATTATATTGTTTCGTTTTCCCAAGGATGAGGCCAGTCTGTCTCTGACTACCGATAGTGCTTCCTGTGTGAATATATTAGTAAACAAACTCACCACATCAAGTCTTACAGTCTGAGTTTATTGGAATGGAGCGGTGTTTCGGACAAATGATGGTGACGGTTTTATTAGTGGTAAAATTATATCCACATGTAAACAACTCAGAGGAAGGTGCATAGACATCTATCAAGGAACCTGATTAGAATGCTGACTTTATAAATGGGGAGGCCATATATGTGAGGTAGCATGCTGTAATGTTGAAACAACTGCTTGTATGTCTTAGATGAGAAGGTGGTCCTTGTTCTTGATTAGGATCTGCAACAGTTCTGTTTCCAACGTTGGATCTTTCTTTACTATAGCCAGTTTATCCCTGTATTTCGTTTTTTTTTTCCATCACAACATTTGCGTTGGCTTTGTCAGCTGGTAGTATGATAATGTTATAATTTCTTTGTAGGGTTTTGATTGCAACTCTCTCTAGTTTCGTGATGTTTGACTTGGGTGGCTTGATTTTCTTCAGTATCTGTCTAAATTTTTATCTTAGCTCATCCCCCTCCCCCAGAGCCTGGGAATATTCAAGACTATTTCTTTGATTCTGACAATGATACCCAAGTATGTTATCCGCCTGATGATTTTTGCGAAGTTGAGACTCTTGTTCAGTACTGACTATTCAGAGTCACTCAGCTGATATTGTCTAATGTTGGTTACTGGTTTTCCTAAAGAGAAAAAAGGGAGATAATGGCACCGCCGGATGTGAGATGCAGTTGAATTAACAAACAGAGAACAAAACTGGAAAAAACGAAAACCTAAAGAATCAGTATATATGCAAGGCCACGAATATTTCTTAGGTCGGACAAGCATAGAATTGAATGCTACATGGGATCCAGTATACAAACAAAATTGTAATATGAAATCCAGTATTACAACAAAATTGTAATATGAATTCTGGTAAAAACTGTTACTGAGACATTAGGTTTATAAGCTCCAAAGATTTATACACTTAAAAATAAATGTCACAGTGGGTAAAAGCGTTAATGGAATCCAAATAACTGTGGGTTCAATACCAGGCTATAGCAGAGTTGAGCAACACCATTGAGAGTTGAGTTAGAGGGCGATAACTGATAGTGGGACATCTGGTTTAGGCATGTCTCATAGAACTAGAACAATTTACCTGGAGAACAAAATAATCAGTTTGAAATTGAATTCTGAAACAAAGATGAGGATAACATTTGAAACAACACACACACACACACACACACACACACACACACACACACATACACACACAGATATATATATATATATATATATATATATATATATATATATGCTTCAGGATAACCAATAAAATTTATCATCCAAATCGCTATCACAGTTTTTTTCCAGAAAGGTTAGATCGAATTCCTGCCTAGGTCCCATATTCTCATCTGCGCAGCAGCCAAGCATGTGACTTGTTTCCTTACTTTTCAATGTCCAGATGGCTAACAATGAACGAATGCGCTCTCGCAACTAAGCTGTCTTCTTTTACTCTTCAGTCTTTTCAATCTTCCTGTTCACCTTTCTCCGCAATCTACTTTGAACAAGTCTTTTCCTTCTCACCTACCGGCTTTTACACACAGGAAGACACGCCTTCTATTTATGTTTGTATTTAAGTAAAGAAAAGGGGGAGTCAGATCAAGTGATCTTCAACACTCATCTTCTTTCATCTTTTATATTTTCGCTAATCTACACCGGGAATTGTAAAACAATATGAAAGTAGTGTAAAGAGGGAAAGAGAAGAAAAGAGAGAGAGAGAGAGAAGCAGAAAGAGAGAGAGAAGCTCGAAAGAGATAAAGAAGAAGAAAGAGAGACAAGAGAGGAGAGTTAAAGAGACAGTGAGAAGAAGAAAGAGAGTGAGAGAGACAGAGAGGAAAAGAATGAAAGAGAGTGAGAGAGTTTATATTAATTTAATTTATTTTTTAGAACTGCAATCTCCAAACTGTTCTGTATGAATGCCCGATACATCATATATTTTATATATTTACGTGGGTCAAATAGAAAAAATAAATTTTATAAAGGAATAAATAAATTTTATTTGTATATATTTTTAGTCTGATATGAATAAAAACAAAGAGAAGTGTAACAATTACAATGAATTCCAATCATGTAGCACGCAGGATATGTTTTGCCGGTAGAGATTACTCTTTTAGAGTATCAATAACAAATGTTCTCGCTAGTCCTTTTGCTCGAAAAGTACGTTCGATCTTCACGAGTTCACCAATAGTATCATTATAGGCCGAACTTAGTATATATCTACCTGACTTCTTCCTTTGTGCAGTTATGATTTGATAGACTTTTATTAGCTCAGCTATTCTACGTCAGTAAATATCACAAACTTACGGCTTTTTAAGTTCTAAATTTAATCATATTTTTATTACTTTTATTACAATTGCCAGTTCGTTTTTACAAACGTAACAGATTTCATAAATTAGGATTAAACATTTGATAAATATTAAAAGCCTACCTGTTTTTCTTTAGCCAATTAAGCAAGTATTAAACGTTTAAACAAGTAGTAATAAACAATACTGACTAGACTGTCTAACCATTACTCTACGAGTGTGCCTCTACCGTTAAAAATGACGGCAGATTGTTTAAGAGGATTATTAGCTGTTTTCTCCACATCCTGTTCTGTGTTGCTGTTAATATTTAAATTAAGCTGTAGGATTTATGCATACATTCAATCATGCATTTCTAAAATTATTTCAAATATAGATTGTTTTGAATGAAATAACAAAAATTCTGTTTGAAAGTTATTGGAGCATTTCAAAGATAAAATTCTGCCGATTAAAAAAATATTTCTTCATCCAGTATTGTGAAAGAAATAAACTAACAAATGTGTTAACTGTGCATTAACTTAAAAAACTATGAAGACAAAACATTTCTTCACAGTAACAGGAGGATATATATATATATATATATATATATATATATATATATATATGTGTGTGTGTGTGTGTGTGTGTGTGTGTGTGTGTGTGTGTGTGCGTGCTCTCATTACGATTGAGTTCTCTTTGGGGAAGGAAATTTTTAAAAACAGTTTCAACTTTTGCTATATGCGTGACTCTTCAAAAATGAATTGAATTCTTTCGGTTACTTGTGTGTGTATACACTACATATATACAGCACGTTAAAATTTTCTTTCTCTGATTTCCATGCGCCTATGGCTTCGGAAGAAGCGACTCCGACTGACATCAAATCGGTCGAGTTTCGATCCCGGCCAAATGGATGTGTCTAGCCACACTGATGAACTGTGATACAGTGAAACAGGCTTGTATGTGGATGTCTAATGTGTGTGTGTATATATATATATATATATATATATATATATACAAAGGTCTTCATTATAATTAAAAGGAAGTTTAGGCGCCGACAGTGACTGATTTTTACATATCCAGCTTTGAATGATTATTTCATATCACATTTTGTGTGTACCCAGTGAGGATGGAATTCTCTAATCAGTAATGGTAAATTGACTAGCTACATTAACACTCATCGTTGACATAGTTTGTGTAGTTGATTTTACAACATCTCGACTCTTGGATTATTTAATATCAACTTTTATATCAAACACTCGGTAGGGATTGAATTTATTACTTAGCAGCATTAGTCAACCAGGTAATTCTAGTAACATATTTGCCCCATGCTGAGACGCTAAAACCGTGATTCAGTCAGTTAAGTGCCATACGTGATACACCATTGCTTATCATTGCTTTCTGCGGTAGGCTGATTGACAGCCAAGGATATAGAACAGAATCTGTTCTGTTACATAACCCATAACTAGGGAAGGGAAAAGACGGATTAATATCTATCTCAAGGGTATTTGTGCGTAAGTGAATACAAAGAATTTAACTGGAATTCGAACTCGGCAAAACGATTTGTCGTTCCATGTCAATATCCACTGTACCAAAACGCCCATCCATAAAGAAAAGAAAAAAATCCATGATTACTTTACGATTATTACATAAGAGAGGGCAAGTGACGTAAAGAATGACGGTTAATATTTATATAGATATGCCATCTAAAATGACGGCAACATATACATTGATGCATATACTTACTACTGAGTTACATTAAAACAAGAGGAAAGAGAAACAAAAATAAAAACAAAATAATTCAAACCTTTGAGCGTGACACACACACACACACACACACACACACACACACACACACACACATATATATATATATATATATAATTTGATTTTCTGCACTTTTGTAACAACTGCAACCTTGAAACTTCTGAATATCGTTTCTTATGTCTTTGTCTATGAGTGTATCAAATTTGATTAAAATCAGACCAATCCTTCTATAACCCGATTTTTTCGATTATCGATTTTCCAAATTCATCGGGGGTACCTCGACACAAAACCTAGCTAAGAACACTCGCAGATGCTTATAGTGCAACTGTGGAAATTTTCAAGAAATTCGGTTTCGCCGTTTCGGAGTCTATAAGGTAACGGACACACACACAGAGACACATACACACAGACAAAGTTCCATTTATAAATAAGTTTAGATATGGAATGTAAAATGAAGATTAAATCATATTAAGATGAAAAATAAAAGTCATGCGAACATTAATAAAAAAAGCTAATGCTTCATCTAAGAAACTCAGCTTTTTCCAAGAGAACTATTGTAAAAAAAAAAAAAAATCGACTAGTTTCAAATTATGTTCAAAATCATTATTCAAACCTTTGGCTTTTACGAGAACTTTGGTTTTAACATTGGATATAAAAAATGTAAAAATATATTCGACGATCACAATCAGTAAAATGGAATTGACAATAAAAAGATAGTTATATAATGGAATATTTTAAAAGTACATGGATGTAATAACAGTTATATAAAAATATAAATATATATATTTTTTTTAATACAACAATGAAATAGCTTGTAGAAAATATCTCAAAACGAGATTATATATATATATATATATATATATATATATATATATATATATATATATAAGCAGTAAGTAGCAATAGACCAATATCGCACATATGTGTTGTATAGCCTTGGATTTCAGGCTTTCAAGTAGACTTCATCAAAACTACAAAATGCTTGGTGTTTAGCATTATGCTTTTGACCAAATGAAAAACTGAAAATAATTTAAAAGCACCTGTCCACAAAGAGCTTTTCTCGTCCTGTTTTTGTAGAAAGAGCGAACAAATCTACAATTTAGAACCTCTATAAATTTAATCTTACATTCTACCGACAGAAATATAATTTCAAATCGAGAAAGAATATCTTTCGTCGCTTCGCCTGCAAATGTTGCAGATATAATTGATAAGAGATATCACCTCGGCCTAGTGTCCAACAATCTACCTTGAAAGACCTAGATAAAATTTCCTGCCTGTAGTCAGCATGAATGATGCTACTGGAGAGCAATACATTGCGCCTTTTCGGCCTCACTTTTTCAACCGACTACTTTGAATTTATAACTATATCTATTGTTAGGAAAGTTGTGTCATTGTTTCGTGCCAGAAAATTTTTATCGTTAGCATCCATCTTACATATTTAAAAATCTACGATTCATCTGTGCATTAAATGCTGCTGCCATATCTGGTCGGTTGCTCTTGCTGTTCATATCGAGGTTCTCAACACAAGCCAAAAGAGAATCTGCAATGTAACCGATCCTTACTTTGCATGTCGACATCAGTCACTTTCTCCCCCTACGTGACTTAGCCCCCCTTTGTCTTTGTTGAATTTAAGCGTGCTACTAGATTGTCATCAAGGTTCTGCTCTTTTCCAGTTGACATAGTTAAATATCACTTTTACTCCAACAGTTTCGCTTCTCGTACTTACCGCCAGTGCAACTCCCTTCCGTTTACTTGCTTCCCTGATAGCTACCATTTCCAAAAATTTAAATGGAACATCAAATGCCATCTTCTTAAATTCCGTTCATCTTTTATTCTTTTTTCAATACACCTTTTACCCAATTTTGTTTTTATTTCACTGTTACCTTCCTGAGCACTAGTGGCAGTCTCACCTTGCTTAGGTTAAAATGATTAAAAGAAAAAAAGAGGGAAAGAACTTCAGTTCAATCAAACTAGCCCATCAGTGTGCCGTGAAAGAAAGGAAAGAGTAACCGACCTTAAAAGCATTAGTACCACATTCTTTCCGGAAAATTTTATTCGAGTAGAGAGAAGTAGCCTCAATACTCTCTTCTACTAGTCCTATAGACTACTAAGAAACAAAAATAGTATGACACTTCTAAAAAATGAACCAAATGAGAACTGTCATGAAGAAAGAGCGTCAACTTTCATATCCTATAATTTTACATTCTTCTTATAGAGATATAACTGGCAGCGAGAAATGAACTTTAACATTTTAAGTCATTGGTCCAATACGCTACCCATAGAGATATATTTGAAATTATAGTAGTGGGTTTGCGCAAATAAGATCCACTGGAAAGTGTCAATAAATAACAGAAATAGAGGTGTTGATCTGAACAAATAATCTCGTCGCTGTGATTAGCTGAGATCAAAAAGACGACAGTAAAATCTCTATACTCTTTCTGTAGTTAGCACTCGTCTTTACCTGCCAAAACTACTTCGCTAATCGCCTTATATCCTCGCCCACTTAACACAGTGAAACGCTGAACGGCTTGGTAAATAGCATCTGAAATGACCAGCAAATCTGTCGGATTGTTGTTGACACTGGCGCTTCCTAGTTTTTCTCGTACGAAAAAAGAAACGAAAAGAGTCACAGAACCAAGTAACAAGAAGGAAAAGATGAATGAAAAAATTACACGTTTCTCTGAGTGTATATGTTTCTGTTTGCTTTCTTTTACAAAGTGTCATTGATGATGAAACGCGATCAAAATGGTTTTCGCTGACCGGCAGCAATTTGGGTTTGATCACGATACGTTGAACTTAGCTAATGTGGCTTTCAAACAGTGTCGTAAACACTTGATCCAGTAGATCAGCTGTCACAATAAACAGCGAATCACTTGACGAGAGGATTGTCCATATTATCAGGCAGAACTATTCATGCTGTAATGATGGTAACATCATCGACTGGAAACGCTTAAAGAAGAAAGAATAAAGAAAGGAATTATACTTTATTGCTTTGTGCAAAAACGTCATAATAAAAAGGAAAGAAAATGAAAGAAATAATGACAAGGACAGAGAGAAATAAGTGAAAGGAGAAATAGAATATGAAGAGGTAAACACGACGTTAAATTGTCTTTGATAAGCATTCATTTTTGCTAGTTGTTATGGTTAATGATTAGAACTGATTACAAAGATTTTGTACACTAAAGAGATTCCCAAACATACAGTAACGCAAATACATTTGAAGAGAGAGACAAGAACCCACGTTCGTGCACCAATTGACAACATTATTGTCGTGTAAACACTTTCGAATGCAGGGGTTGTTTCGTTGGCGATTGCTTTACAGAGACGTTTAACAACGAATCCGTTGTTAGTGAGATACTGGCTGGATGCCCAAACGAGATTAGCTTAATACAGCATAAAACCAAAAAACACAACGATAAAAAGAATAAAGATAAAAATGTAGTTCAATCTATGTAATGGAGATCAGACGCTTCACTATGGTTTGGCATGCAATTTACAAAGATTAGCATAGTCTGGCACAAGGCTTATAAAGTTAAATATTCGTGATGATTCGAATTCTTTACATAATACAAGACTGCTAATCACTACTTTACAGTGAGCCTCCATAATATAAATCAGTATTGAAACACCCGACCAATGAATTAAAAAATACATAATACCTAGTCATTCAGTTATATTTCGAGAAGTGGGTTAGGCTAATAAATTTTCAGAAATTCCTCATCATCTTACCGAAAACGTCTCAACCGGTCATCACTTTTTAAATATTTATCATGTCTTTATTATAATTTGTATCTCTCACCACAAAAAAAACTACTAAGTTTCTACTTGCAATAAAAGATTAAATAAATTTATTTCTCTCTCCAGTAGACTCTTCAATATTCTCATGTAATTGAGTATTTCACTTCATTAAATTTTACTGTTTCTTTTCCAAAATTGAGGGGTATCGACGTAATTCATATATTCTATTATTTTCGTAATTCTACGGCAAGATTTTTTAATATTTTCTATTTTATTATTACAAGTTTGATATAGTCACATAAACTATTTAAAAAATATTTCCTCTTTTTCTCTATAATCCTTTAGTCTCGACCTTGAGCTGACAGAGAAATAATTTTTATTTAAGAACTTATTATTATTATTATTGTTTATGTTATCAAAAGCAGAATGCTAGCTGAGTGATGATAAGGAAATAACTATATAAAGCCTAAAGCTTAATATCTCCAACAAGACACTGACACTGAGTCTAGCAAGTGTATACAAGGCTCATGCATCTCAGCTTAATGTGAGCAATAATCGTGTGATGCAGTCCACTCAAACGATTTTCAGTTGAGGCTGTTCCAAGTAGCGAGAAGTGATTTTAAACTTAAGAAAAAACAACCCTCTCGACTCATTGCTATAATGTTCCTCTCCACCCCGTTCATAAACAGACGTACACAGTGCGTCATTCCCTATCCAACTGGTTAAGTAAAGTTAGGTAATTGACAAGCAAATCGATTATAATGAACGGAATACTTAATTTTCTTAACTCAGCAAGAGAAAGTATTAAAACATCCAGTCAATTAAAATCATAAGGTAGGAGGCATGCCCAGTATTTTATTAATATTACTATTTTACCTAACTAATACAAACTTAGAAGGCTATAATATTTCTATTAACTTTATTACATGTAGAAATTTTATTATTAAGCAAATTTTACTAAATGTTTCATCTTTTGCTTTTGTCCAGTGTTTTGTAATTAAACCATATTCTGTACATTAGACACCTCGATGTCACAATTGCGAGAGAGATTCCAAACGAAAATGGGAACAAGCATGCTCATAGTCATCGGCTTTATAAAATAATTTCTCATCAGAAATAATAGTTCAAGGAGGGGTGATTTTCTAAGCGCTGCTTAGATGTGGCACAAGGCCGAAAGTATGGGATATCCGGTGAGGATCAAACTCAATACCAACTGGTTCTAGCCAGAGAAGCTTGCTAACCATTACACCACACCGAGGTGCCCAAATTGTTCAAAGATAGTAATACTATTTTCACCTACATTCAAATTTTAAACATTGAGATTATAAAAAAATATCCTAAGAATACAACTATTAAAGAATCAACAATGCAGCTCGGAATATGCTGAAAAGAAAATAACAAAAAATTATAAATTAAATTAAGATTATGCAAGTTTTATGAACAAGGGATCTGAAAACTCATTTTTTATGCTCGTCGTCAATGAGCATTTAACAACAGATATATTCTTTTACTGTAATTTAATTGCTTATCTTAACGCAGGGGTTCTCTACCAGGGGAGAATTCTCACCTAGTTGGAGGGGAATTGGGTCCACAGGTTAGTAGACTCAAAACTTTAACTTTCGAACTCAGCAAGGTGGCACTGTGCATCGGTCTGCACAAGTGAGGGTTCACAGTGGGGTTTTTTTACCCGCTAGCACTTGGATTATTTGTCACATTTAGTGAGTATTTCACTTTTCTCGCACACTTACATTGGTGGCAATACATTTCTAATTTTTATGATTTAATCTTGGACCATTATCTCCCATATTTTTGCGTATATATATATATATATATATATATATATATATATATATATATATATATGTTGCGAAACACTTTATAAAGTACCATACTTGTACCGCTAACTTTACTTTAGACGTGTTTTCTATCCTCAGTTCGTCATACTCAAGTTAGCATCTTAGTGTTGGAGGACATCTATATTCAATCATTAAAACGTCCTCTGTGTAAACGGAACGAACGTACAGTTTTTTTTTCTGTCTCCTTACATCTTGTTTTGTTTCCCAAATAATTATTTATTCACCTCGATTTAAGGTCTGTTGAACGAGATGCGAAACCAGTTAGCTAGCCTGTTTTTCAGTTTTATTTTTATTATTATCATCATGATGGGTGATAATAATTATAGCTTTTGTCTTTTCATAGCGCTAATGAAGTTTTGTACCACAAATCACATTTACATACATACATACATATATATATATATATATATATATATATATATATATATATATATATATATATATATATATACATTCTTTCTGTTTACACAGAGGACGTTGTATCGCACGTCACCGGTAGTATTTACTTCTTGATTCCAGCCATGTTACAGATTAAATAAAAAGTAAACAAATATTTTACTGATTTTTCTTTATCTATGAATTTTATTGTATTTGGTTCCTTTACAGAATTGATTATGAGCATCCAAAAAAGAGTATCATTCCTGATATATTCAATATGAATTGACATCTATCATCATTAATGGAACAGAAAGGCCTCATTGTGTTCTTTTAGTAAAGCTTTATCATATGACTCTATGAAACCGACAAACTTAAAGAAATATTTGCAGAATCTGTTTCCTTAACCAAGGACAAAGACAAAACCTCTTTTGAACATCATGAGAATATTCCCAAACGGATGAAGTTGGATTCAACATAGAAATTCCAAGAAACAAATCAAAAGATTACTGAAGCATCTTATTTCGTGTTACTGGCGATAGCAAAGCAGAAAAAAGCAATGTCAAATTGGAGAAACTATGCGCTTTCTCAGAATGTCGGAAATTGTGTTTGGAAATGGGTTAGAAAAAAATTCCACCATCAAAGAGTGCTATTCAAAGAAGTATCAGTGACATGACTATTGACATTAAAGGACAAACCTCGCCGAAGATCAAATTTGCAGCATTTGGCATATCAACTCGATGAATTTACTGATGCTGCATCATGTTCCCAGCTGATGGAGTTTGCAAGATATGTGCACGCAAGTTCGTTTAAAGAGGAATTTCTTTTTTGTGCTTTTCTTGAGACAACTACCAAAGCTTCTAATATTTTGTAAAAGGTTTCATCTCTCCTTCAATCGGAAGATCTTTCGTGAGAGAGTATACGTAAGAGAGTATACGTGAGTGCTGTACAGATAGAGCACCAGTTCTGCTGGGAACAAAATCAGGTTTCAACTTTGTGTGAAAAATCGAGTTTAAAAAGTGAAAAGAATTCATTGTATGAAGAGAATGGTTAATATAAGAAATGTTGCAATGTTGGGAAAGCTATCATCCGTTCTTGTAGGTGGTAAAGATCAGATGATTTCAGAGCTGGCAAAAAGCTGCCCCTGAAAACATCATCGTTGTGTTTTCACAAAACTTCGAAGTCGGCAGGAATCTACTCAGTTGAAGTGACGAATTTTTTGTGCTTATCAACGCTCTATGTCCACCCCTATATCGAGCACATGATTAAAAAATGCGTTTTGCCTAGACTATTCGACTTCCACAATTAGACCTAAGTATTCGGTCTGAGAGCAATGAAATTTCCTTTGCTTATCGAACCAACCGAACTCTCTGGTATCCTGCATATTTATATAGTTTGAGAAGCGAGATTATATCCAGTGTGTTTCTTCATTATTGTAGTTCTTTTAGTTCTATTGTATAATAATCAGGTTCACCCACAGATATACCATCTATTTTATCTATGATGAGGCAATTATTATCTCAATGTGATGACAGGTGGAAAAAGTAGTTGATGGAAGGGCCGGTGGATAAGGAGAATTATAGCAATTAAATTAAGGTAAAATTGAATAGGAAAATCTTCAATAAATAAAATATAGTCGTTTGTGGTGGAACCAGGAAGAGTTTCATTCTGCTTGTTTCTGTCAGTGGATGTACATTGCGTTGTAATGGATGTCGGTTATGAATGAGAAATCGGAGAGCCAAGTTCGAATTCCAGTCGAATTCGTGTTATTCACTTACGCACAAATACTTTTGGGAAATGCATTAATCCATCATTTCTCTGTTCAGCTATGCGTTGAACAGCAGGAAAGATTGGGTTCTACAGCCTTGGATAGCAACCTACTGTGGGAAAATCTTCTGCCTAGTCAGGCATGCTTCGAAAGAGATGTAAACCCTGCGGAATCGATATTTAATTAAAAGATGAAAATTCCAATGAAACAGCTCTGACAATGGTACGTTATTGCCAGAGATGTTTCAAAATAAGCACCACGGAATATAACTCTGACGTCATAATGACAAAAGTAACTAATTCAGGCATGTAGGCTTTAAAAAATTCAAGACCTATTGATATTTCCATACTTATATAAGGTTATACTTACCTGGCCCCGGCCTTCGGGCTGGGGTCGGGAATGACCAAATTAAGACCAGTTTAAAGACCAGTTTAGACCGGTTTTGAACCTATCCACTGCGGTGGATAGGTAATATTTGACCAGTACCTGGGCGTACGCGCTCAGGTTCCTCACATTAAAAAAGACCTTGTGTCACATCTCTCTCACGTGGGGGAGAAGAATAAATAATTCCTTTATATAAGTTTGCTCTAATAAATGAAGGGAGTACGTGACCAGAGGAAAACGAAAAAGAGAGTTCAAATTCAGGTCTAGGTTGTTAAATTCGTGAACGGAGAATTGCGACCTGGACTATTGCGTACCTGACAATTGCGTATCCGAACATTTACTTCCCCAGAAAAATACGTGCCTAGATAATTGCGTACCTCTGGTAATTTTTGAATTTATTATATTTTTTAGTAGTTGTTAATTGCAAATCAGCTTTTTATTATTATACTCTGTTATCAAATATAAAACTGAAAATAAGAGAATTATGGGGCCATTAGATAAGTAAAAAGAGATAACTTTCTGAAAATTATCTCACAACATTCACAACTTTTGATTAATTTGTGAAACAATTTTCAGTTTTTTTAAATATTTTAAACACCATTACTCTGTTATTGCATTTATAACTAAAATAAACTTGTAATTTTTTTACTTTAGTCCTTTTAAAAAAAATTACGATTACTATATATGTTTTTCTAAAATTTCGTTTAATGGCTTCAAAAATCATCTAACGTGCGCAATTATCCTGGGAAGCATTTGTCTAGAGATGCAAATGTCCTGGTACGCAGTTTTCCTGGTACTCAACTGCGTACCCATTACATTCAATTTACAAAGTTGCAAATACTCTTAAGAAAAGTTTGAATCTATCTAAGCCATGTATTAAATAGTATCGCAGATCGGGATTTTTAGCCATGATTTGCAAATAGTTAAGTAGAACGAAAATCACTTCACTATCCTTGTGAAATCGCTTATTAAACCACCCTGGAGAACCGGAAACATAGAATGTAGTTAGAAAATTCACAGGTTGATGTTAGGTTTTGGGTGTTGGGCAGGTATAAATCAAAGTTGTAGTAACAAGGTACCGTTCAGGATGGTATGTTCACATGCTGTATGATAGAGCATTTGGTCCGCTTTCAATCGTTATTGACTGGTAACCTCTACATTGCATCAGTTCATGAGCATTTGCACTCTCATTTGAACTCTCTCTATAAAAACGACGATGTAAAGTATCAGGAAAATGTCGCGTAACATCAGGTTCGTGATGCCTAGAATTGGGTTGAGGAGCCTTTTTGGGACTCCCGCCCTATGTTGCAATTTCCACTTTTGCCTGCCATGAATCCAATCAAGCATTTATAGAAGTGGTGAAGAGATTTGTTTTTACGTAATATCTTTCACAAATATCAGGGAACTGTAGAATCTGATCATTGCTCTACAGTAGGCCCTGCAAAACTAAACAATGTTAAAGCCTACCAAATATTAGCCGCGAGAAGCAATGTATCTTTTATAGTAAAAAGAGAAATGACGCTAATGCATTCCAAATTAGGTATGTCTTAAAAGAAATGGGCATTCTTTTTGATAACGGTAACGTAGCTGTTGACCTTTTGGGCGAAGTGGGGGTTAACAGAGGTTCAGATTTAGTTTTTAGAATTATGAAACCCTTAGATTTACGTCCTGGTTTTGATCATTTTTTTATCAGATATCTTAACAGCTAACATTTATAAAATATTTATTATAATTCAGCTTTAAGAGGTAATTTTGTTTAAAGGTTACGTGATCAAAAAACAAAAACAAATCCTGAGCTTTTTCACAGTAAAATCCTCGAAAAGGGGTTACCGCCTGCTTATCCATTTCTTTGTCTGATTACATTGGGCGTGCAAAGAAAGAAAAAAAGAGAATAGGCGGCATTTTATAAATCTTCTGTTTTGTTGCAAGCGTGGTTACGGCGTGCGCGCGAATTTTTCCTGGTAAAAAATAACCGAGTCGAGTACTGATAAATTACTAGAAAGTGTAGCACTACAGCTGAATTTCAGCAACTTTCTTCTTCTTGTAAATCATAATTATACAAATTCTTTAGTTGAGACAGCAAAAATGACATTGACACACAGTAGTCTGTGGGCAGTTATCAAAGTTATAGGTCAATAATCCAACTTTTTTATTCTGTCTCCCCCAGCAGAAATAAAGAAAGACGGAGAAACTGATTAAGTACCGAAGACCAAAACTAAAAGAATAAAGAATCTATAATATTTTGCTTTTAGAAATAAATTCCTTAACCATAGAGTATCAATAATTTAGAAATATATATATATATATATATATAGGCTTATAAGAGACTCAGTCGAATGAAAAAAATTCTTTCATAAGGAATAAAAAAATAAAATTAAAAAGTAGTAAAGTGATACGTTTGAATTCTATTCACTGCACATTGCATTTATTTTCTGGTTATCTTCCTTTTTCTTTCTCTGTTTGATGTTATAATGTATATAATTACAACCAAATGAGGTCTTTGTTTAATTATTCTGATTTTTAAAAAATGATTAAACTAAAGGAAATACTACAAAAATGGGCAAAATTGAGAGACTTATTGAATTGGTACTATTAATTGATTGTAGTCAGCAAAAGATTGAATTTCCGTTTTAAATTTCCATACAAAAATAATTTAGCAGCTGCAAATATTTAAGAAAATGTTCACACTAGCAAAATAGCATTAAAATTTACATTTTTTATATCTTTATTTGACAAAAATTCACTTGAGAATAGAAACTGAATGAATTTCAATTAAAAATTTTTCAAGTCAATTTGAAAAAAAATTTGGAATATATAATTTTTTTTCATGTAAAATCTGAATGAGTGTTTTAAATGAAGCAAGCACCAACTTTCGACAAAAAAATTTGAGTTTTATTGAATTATTTCTGGTATGTTTCCAGACGAATTTTCATTTGCTTCACGTTTGACATTGCACTTTTTGTTTCACTGAAATGACATCTTCAGGCTTTGTTTTCTTATATACATCCTACATACTTAAATTTATTAACTTTTTAAAACAGCATGTAGAATTCATGCTTTCATTGTAAAAACGGGCGCACTCATTATGGTAATACCTACTAAATGCCCATGCTTGTATAGTAACTGAGTAAGTTACACATGCTTGTGCGGTTTAATGTATTCAAAAACGTACACCCGTGCATACGCACTTTGACTGATTTTGAAATATGACATCAGAATAATAAATCATTCATTTAACCTGGACACCACCAAATATTAATTCACACCAATAGAAAAAGTATTTATATTTACTAAAATTCACACGAAATTCTCCCAGAGTGAGGCCCTTCCATTGGACTCCAGTTGGGTTGACATTTGCTATCGATCCAACTGTGGGCGACTCGTGTGTGCTATTTGTAAGTGTGGGGTCTACGTCGCGCTCACCCCGATAAACAATCCAAGAAGAGATTACCTCTTTTTTTTTAATTTGAAAAAATCCTTGTAAATGCCTTCAAATATCGTCTGCACTCACGAAATGTGAATAACTACCTGATTTTTTAGAATGTTTAATTCTGAGAGTTAGAGTTGTTGTAAGGCAAGCTAAATAAATTTTGATTTAAAATTTTATTATTTTAAGAGAACCACAAATTTAATAAATAAGCAAATATTGATTTAGAATTTAGAATTTTTTGGTATGAATTAATATTTGCAATAAGTAATTTTACATTATTTGGGGTGAATTAGCAAATATTCTAAATGTCATATAATTTCTAATAAATGTTTATTAATTTACAATACTAAAATTTAGATTTGATATTTGGTCTTCTTGCCGTCACTTTATCAACAAAGTTTCCAATTATTACATTTTAAATAAATAATTAAAAAAAACACTTGAAACTTATAAATTTTGTCTCTCTCTCTTTCGCCGTTATTCTGTCAACAATACATTTCAGTAATTTTTGTCCATCTCTGTCTATCTCGTTACATTTTTAAGTTAAATCAGTCAGCTGCCTGTATTTCTTGAGAATCAAATCTCATACTTCTGAAAATTGGTGCCGGTCAAGGATTGGCTCCTCTACATCTCAATTCTCAAAATGAAATACATCTACATTGTTCCTTGACGGTATAGGTCTATCTTTGCACATTTCAAATAAATTATCAGTGTGGTATTGATTTCTGATTTTTCCGTACATTTACGTATAAACATCTATGTTTATATAAATATATGCATATCTACGTTTAAATACATATATTAAGTTATAAACACTTTCAAATGTTGTTTTATCTTGCTTCTTTTAATATTTTTTTCTGATTCTTTCACATTTTTTTAATGCTGTCTTCTATTATTGGGTAAATAGGTACCTTAACCCCCAGGGCCGGACATTCGTTTCCCTGCCGTAGTCTTCATGATTTGTCGTTTATCCGGCGGCCAGTTGCACCGTGTTGCCATGTTTTCAACCAGCATGGTTCTGTCTGAATCGTAAACAAATTGAGCTCTTTACATAGCGCCGTTCCACGCCGTCAATACGAAAACGTAATGGCTTGAGTAACCATAAGGGAGAAAAAGGAAAGGAAACCCGTGGCAAAGACGGCAGCGACAATGGCGCAAAATTCATTGCCAATTTGTGATTGGTTTGAAGACAATCTGCAATTGTGTGCCCTAAATAAGGACCGTTAACAGAAGTTCGGAAGAAGGGGAAAAATAAAAATACGAAGAAAGTAAAGTAAAAACCGAGATGGTAGGTGGATACCGCATCTAGTAGATAATTAAACGTCTATTTTCAAAAAATATTAGTACACTCATAGAAATGAGTACACGTTTCATATATATATATATATATATATATATATATATATATATAGTCATCCGCAGACAGATCTGTTTCACTGTATCACAGCTCATGAGTACAATCGGACATCCAACACAGAATTGAAATCCGACCGAATTGGCGTCAGTCGGCGATTCTACCTCTGAGGTATGGGCGCTTGGTAGAAGGAGGCATACTTTTTAGCGTGTATATTATCATTATACACAGCCAATAGCCAGAATGGTCTAATTCATGAATGAGCGATGAGTATATATATATATATATATATATATATATATATATATATATATATATATATATGAATATATATATGAGTTGAATATATGGATCGGAATACAAGATGACAGAAAAAAATAAAGAATAAGTTTGGAAATATGACTCAATCTAACATGTCTCACTTTCATTACAACTTCTTCAGATATTGGGTTAAAGATGAGAAATGTAATTCTTTTACAAAGAGACAGTATACTGGAATCTTGTTTGGGGCTGATTCTTATTATCAGATAGAAGATTATTTATAAAATGTATATATGTGGAAATGTTTTTTAAGTGTATGCATGTATAGGAAAGTTTGTCTGTTTATATGAATGTGTGCGTAATAAAAGGCGTATCAAGTGCATTAAAACGATGGGCAAATTTTAAATATATGTGAGAGAAATTTTTGACGGTAGAGTATATGAATGTGTGGGTTTGTTTCAACGGAAACGTCAACAAACATTTTGTCACACACATACACTATTCCTTATTTATTTTAGCACACACACACACACGCGCGCGCGCGCGCACACTCATATATATATCCATGAGAAAAGATGGGAAAGGGGTAGACTGACTCTCACCATACAATGTTGATTCTCTTGTTCACTTTTATACACGGTGTACCACCGGTAATGAACACTCTTCAACAATAAATATAGCTATATATTTAAACGCAGGATGTAAAAAATCGACGTAGTCTTTAAAACTAAAAAAAAAAAAAGGAATAATATCAGGTGAAAAGAAATGGATAGAATTAAACAGAACATTAAATATTAGGATCTGTTCGGTGAAAGTAAATACAGAAAAACTGTAAATATCAGCTTTTTATGAAAGTCAAATGCCATTTCATTCCAAAAGAGACAATAAAATCATTTAGACGCAAGGAGTTACCGAGTATGATAGAACAGGAAAAATAAATATTTAGGAGATAATAAAATATCATCATATAAAAAAACAGAAGAAAACGACTGACATTGCAATTAAAGTTTTCAAGTTCAATATTGATATCAATGTTCATATTTTTTTCCAAGTGGGAAGTGCGAGAGACAAAATTATTAGCATAGAACTTATGGTTACACCTAGCCATTTCAGCTGCAAAATGAGACCATGTCGTCAATCTCCTACTGTACTTAAAATCATGAATTCTAGGTAGCAAACAGGGAAGTCACGACGGTTGGAGATTGGGGTGCTGAAGCCGAGATAGTAAGCAAGGACCAATAACATTGCGTATTCTTCTTTGAATGTTTAGTAAGAATCTCTAAATATATAGCAGAAGTATCAGACTAGATGTGACAGCGATATTCAAAGCATGGACAAATGGTAAACTTATAAATATGTAAGAAATATTTTAGAGAAAAATTGACTCGCACGAAACAGTAAACCAGCTTTCCTAGCAACAGACGTAGCAATTGATTCACTCTTTCTAGAGGTTAGCATTAGGTGTGGTTGATGGGAGGCAAAAGGGCTCTCGCAGTAATAGAAAGCAGTTTTGTTAATCTATCTTGGTCGTCGAATATCATGCTAGAAAACAAAACCACATTAAACACGAATGTAGCAAGGCATCATAGAAAAAACATAAAAATAATAACAACAGCGTAATGATTTTGTACACCGCAAGTGTACAAAATATTAAATTTGAGGGTAAATGATTTGAACATGTCACTGGGATTGTGAGATGCAAATGGAAGCGCTCCGTCCATTCAAAATTTAGTTATCACGGATTTTAGATATAGGAATTTTGACTAAAACGGAAGATACTGTGGAACTCGAGTATTAGCTGGCATTTTGGAATCTGATAAAGAATAAAATGTCAAAAGATCTGGCGTCTTGCAGAAGGGTTAAGACAGTTTACATGAGGTAAGGTTATTGAAGAAAATAAAATTTGAGAAAACTTACCATCACTCGATCACCAATGACAACGGTCAAAATTATATTGTATGTTTTTTTAATCATTTTATCCCAAGCAAGACATAACTGCCACTGGTGCGCAGGGGGTTACAGAAGAGGTGAGTGATGAGAAAGAGAAACAATTTACAGGGGAGTCAAAGAATGAGTAAAAAAAGGATGAGAATATAGGTGTGAAGAGGGCTGCATGAGAGTAGAGTGGAAAGCAAGAAGAACATGATACAAGGCTTGTCATGGAAAGGATGTGAGTCAAGAAGATAAGGGATGGCAATCGACATTGCATTTTAGTTCTTGGAGATTGTAGCTGTCAGGTAAGCAAGTATAGGAAGGGAATTCCACAGGTGGAAAGTGTGAGCAAAGAAACTGAGGGAGTAGAAGTTATTGCTGCTGCTACTACTACCATCACCCCCCACCACCACCACCACCCCAACCTTCACCATCGCCACCACCAGCAGCGGCTGTAGCAGCTATCGAGTTATCTATAAGATTCATCTGATAATGTTTTATTAAAACAAGTATGAAGAACCAGGGATGTAATTATCTGAAAAGAAGGCGCATTGTAATATATAGAATATTTACCATGAATCTCTCTCACAAATCTGGGAGAAGTATCTGTGCTCGAAGAAAACTAAGAAAGCTGCACACCTAACTGCCGATATTAATTGTCGAAGTCTAGAATTGAATAATCTATAATTTTGTATATAAAATATAAAATATTATTGCGTTCTTATTAGTTTCTACAACAAGAAGATTGCAGAAGAAAACTTGCTCAGTAAGTATTTTCACGTAAAATGATTCATTACATTAAGCTCCATTTCATTATGTGTTTCCTTTCATGATATCATCAAGAAGTTTTATTATTCTAAAGCTACGTTACTGTATATATTACAGTGATAACTCTAAGATTATCTAGTGCAAGTTAGCTTTCCCAATATGGACAATAGAAGAAACATTTTCCACCAGAGATATGCCAGTCAATGGAAAGCAATGGTTGAGTATATTAGCACAATCTACCTTTGTGGACTAAATAATGAGTTTGAGTCAAAATTTCAATATAGAAGGTCAGAGTGTACAACAGTCAGAACATATTGCAATAAAAATGAAGACAACAGTCCGAACAATGTAAATTCTGTAAATAGTTACAATATTATTGACAGAAATTGAATCAAGTTTTCGCCTCGAATTCAAAGAAAGTTACAAAATAAAAGCATCTGAAGAGGGCGAATGAGTACAACATTTGGACAATAACAAGCAATGTCAGAGTTTCTATTTGAATAAATGTTTAATAATGATAAAACATTTTCTCAGAAATTGTAAACATTTCCATCGACTCTAATGATTACAAATTATTCAGAGCAATTCAAATTCCTATTTCCTGGGTATGACGATAAGCTATAGCCGGCAGCAGGGCTTTTGATTAGGAGATCTTTAGAAGCGGGAAAACACATCTTTATTGTTGCCGTTGCCAACTTAAACCTGACATTAGATGGTAGCATATATTAGAGTCCCAGTTAGGGGCAAATAGTTAGGGTTTTCAAACTGGGTTGAAAGTCCTAAAAGTATAATACATTAGCAGCATTTAATACATATTTCAATAATACGGACCGATCCTAACAATTTTTTCTACATTATATAGCACATTGAGGTTGATATATCGTAAAACAAACCAACTAAAATTTTGATGACAAATCAGTAATCACACATTTTAACGATTACTGCATTAGAATCAAATTTTCATCTTTTTATATCCATAGATATTACGGCGCTTCCTAGATTTTTAGTAAGAATGATTTTATTAGAAGCAAAATAAATCAGTAACACGACAGTGCACTTGATATTGAAAAATATATGATTTGTTAGTAGTCAAAGATTATCATATTATGCGTTTTTATTGTAGTCACATTTAAAAGACACAGGCATGCATGCATACATTCATATATATATATATATATATATATATATATATATATAATATATATATGGTGTAGATCCTCTCAGCTGGTGAATCATTTGCTGAAGATGTGTATTTTTATGAAACAGCAAAAATAAAATAGGCAAACTGGCTGGCAAAAGAAAAAAAAAAGAAAATTTTGATAAATATTTGATCGTTGTCAAAGTTGAGAATGCGGGCAAAATTTACCATGCTAAAAATATTTGATTGCTTTTAAAACAGCGTAGACAAGGTCAGATAATGTGAGTTTTGAAATTATATAAACAATGTGCCAAAATATGACGTACTCGCTTACATAAGAGATAGAAATTAACAGTAAGCAGTCGGTCGAGAGTGGCGATTGTATCTCAGACCGAGAAAGACACAGGGAAAACCACGGATGAGCGCAGTCTTTGGCCCCTCGGTGCATGTGTGCTGACTCATCTAAACTCCTTCAACTCTACGACACGTCACTTGACGAGCAGATAAATGATATGCTGTCTACCTTTGTTTATATATACGTGTTACTATCGTCATTTCATCAAGTAAGGATATACTCATTTTATCAGCGTGGAAAAGGCTAGCGACTTCATAAGAGAGAAGACAACAATTTTTGCAACCCCGTCGTCGAATCCTTACTTGATGAAATGACGTCGAATTAATAATCGTGGTTCAATCGAAGGGTAAGCAGCATATATGTCGTTTTGGTTGCAGTTTAAATTTCGTCATGCTTGGCTCCAGGTTATACAATACGTTAGTCATTTTGGTTTCCAGGTTATACAGCATACCACACTCTGGTATTCGTCGCTGTGGTATACCTATGGGGTATAATAACAAGCATTGGCATGTCCAAGAATGCATTCTAAAAGCTAAAAAGAGTACTGAGAGACAGGAAAAATTTTGGAGACAAAGAAGAGACTACTGGATTGTTATTTGATATCTGACTTCAATATGTTATCGAATGCTGGATAATCTCATCAAAGAAGAAGGAAAGACTTAAAGCAACCAAAATGTGGTTCTACAGAATGATGATGAGGATACCATGCACCGAACATGTTAGCAACTTGAGGTCTTATATAGTATGGAAATGAAAAGGAAACTTATACTTTATACTTACCTACTTAACCTCAAGAAAAGACAGCTAACGTGCTGAGACATATAATGAGGAAGGAGAGCTTGGAGAATCTAATACTCACAGGAGAGATAGAGAGAAATGCATACAGGGGAAAGCAACGCTTGAGCAAATCGATGGCAGAGCAAGTTTTGGGAGGTTAAAAGAAAGGCTGTTAAGAACTACATGGACTATGGAGATGTGGCGAGCCATGATCGCCTACGTTTTCAAGTGACACAGTATATAGAAGATCTACGCATGCTCTCTTTTTTTATCAAGTAACCCGGATCGAAAATAAAAAAGATATATTTCTTTAAAGAGTGTTTTAAACGTGAAAATTGCCTGCTCATCGATTACGCCAATAAGTCAAACGTTTAGGGAAGGGTGCAAATTTATTTATATTATCATTTACATAGATTACAATTAGACCAAATATCCTCATAATTGTTTGTTATTACAGAGATTTGTTCCGTAACCTCTGACTTTCTGCAGATGTCTGTCGACCCGGATAATTTCAGTTTCGAAGTGAAACCTTTATTTAATCAATAGGGATAGATTATTTCTGTCGCATAGTGCATATCTAGAAATAACTCATTTTTTATTTTTTAGTACTGTTCAGTTATTGATCATTCTCTTAAGACTGACTCTGAGATAGTAATACCTAGTCCAGGGATTGAACTCACAATTATGCCATAAAATTTACAAGCCCTGCATGTGCCCTGCATGTCAACTGTACCGAGAATAAAAGCAAAAAAGGAAATAAAGTTTTATGTTTGAAATTCCCTGAAACTTACCCGGATCGACACCCATTTGGAGAAGATCAGAGGGCTACAATGACTAAAACGTTGTGATAATATCAACAAAGATGTGAACATTAATTCGATGTAAATAATGTGAATAAATATAACTCTTCTCGGAAAAGCTGAGACAAATCATAATTTATTTTCATTCATTGCTTTTGCGTTCTTTTCTCGAAAACACAGTTTATTGGGATTTTCAATAATTCTTCTTCTAAGTGCCCTGTCCCTGCAGAACATAAGCGATCATGGCTTTCCGCGTTTCTCTATCCCTGGTGGCTTTGACCACGCCTTCTCTTGTTACACCGTGCAATCCTCGTTCCGTCATCCACCTGATTAGGTCCTTCAAATATGTTATCCGTTGCTTTCCTCTGTCTCCTTTTCCCTCTTTCTGGCCTGTAAGTATCAGATTCTTCAAACCCTCCTTCCTCATTGCGTGTCCCAGGAACTTCAGCTTTCTCTTTCTGATACTCAGTATTAATTTCCTTTTTGTTTCCATCATTTCCAAGACCTCATCATTGCTCACATGCTCGATCCATGATATTCGCAGCATCCTTCTGTAGAACAACATTTCAGTTGCTTCAAGTTTTTCCTTCATTATTGATGGTATTGTCCAGCATTCACTGCCATATTGAAGGGCGGACAGCACATAGCAATCCAGTACTATCTTCCTCGTTTCTAGCAAAATTGTTTCTTAATACTTTACACAACTTCTGGAATGCTTCCTTCACCATGCCAATTCGCCTTCGGATCTCTGTGTTGGCATTTTGGGCTGCCTTTTTTTACTGATGACCATGCATTCGGTTTTCGTGCAGTTTATTTCTAGTCCTTTCTTGTTACTTTCTTCAGCTACCTTCTGTAGGATGTCTTCTAGTTTCCTTTCTGTGTCTGCTATCAGCACTGTATCATCTGCGTACCTAGGTTGCTTAAATTGTCGCCAGCAATTACGAATCCAGGCATAACTTCTAGGGTCCTCAGAATATTCCCGCTGTACAAGTTGAACAGATCCTTAGTCTTACGCCCCTTTCTATCTTTGTATATCTACTCAATTCATTACCTGTCCGTATGCAAGCGGTTTGCTCTCAGTAAAGATTCTTGATTACTCTCAAGCCGAGCATCTCCATCAGTTCTTTTTTTGTCAAACGCCTTCGCATAATCAGCACAGGTCCTTCTTCATTTGTATTGCCTTTTTGGAGAGCATCCTAATAATAAATATGGCATTCCGTGTTCCCGTGTCTTTAACGAAACCACACTGTTCTTGTCCTATCTCTTGCCTGATTCTGCTTCTCGCTCTATTCATCAGGATTCGGACGATCGGTTTTATTATATGGCTCATTAAACTGATGGTTCTATGGAGTTCGCACTCGTTTGCTCCTGGATACTTAGGTAGTGCTATGAAAATAGACTTGCTGACATCTGGTATGACCCCACTATTATAAATTTCATTTATTATTTCAGTAATTTTTTCTATACCAAATTCTTCCAGGGCTATCAGCAGCACTAAGACTATGTCGTCTGGTTCCGCTGCTTTGTTTCTATTCAGTTTGGCTACTGCAGATTCTACTTCAGACTTTAATATTTCCGGTCCGTCATCATCTTTGCGTATTATTGGTTGCTCTCTCTTGTCGTGGAAAAGATCTTTTATATATTTTTCCCATCGTTCTCCAAAATGATTGTTCCATCCTTAGATTTTATGCATCCTGTTGAAGAGCAGGTTTGTTGTCCTGTCAGTTCTTTTATTTCCTTATGCATGTCTGCTTTATTATTCCTGCTCAATCTCTCTACTTCTGCACATTTGTCATTGAGCCATTTCTCTTTAACCTGTCTACATTTTCTTCTTATTTCCTTGTGTAGTTTCCTGTAATCCATTCCATGTCTTGATATAATTTTCTGCCTCCTTTGCATCATGTCGAGAATCTTTTCAGTCATCCACTCGTTTTTCTTTCTGCGCCTATTTTCCTTTGCGTCAATGTTGTTTGCTGATTTCAGTATTGCTTCCTTTAGCAAGTCCCATTTTGAGCGTCCTTTCTTAGTTTGTTCTTCGTATTTGGTTTTCACGCTGTTAGTGTATTCTTTCTGTAGGTTGAGGTCATTCACGAGTGCATTGTATATCAGTTTTGGTGCTGCATTAGGCTTCTTCAATATCCGGAGGTTCACCTTTAGCTTGCCGATGATTGGGACGTGGTCGCTTCCACAGTGAGCATCTGGATAGGCTTTGCTTTGAACCACTGCATTTCTGAATCTGCTGTTAATGGTTATGTAGTCTATCTGATTTTTTGTGTCACCCCTGGGCTTCTCCATGTCCATAGACGTCGTGGGTGTTCATGAAAGTAGGTGTTATTACCTGGTCATTTGCTATGCACCATTGTACCAATTTCTCTCCACATTCGTTGCGGATTCCTAAACCAAAGTTGACAGTTGTCATACCTTCCCTCTCCTTGCCTACTTTGGCATTCCAATCTCCCATGATGATCCTGATTTCTTGGCTTTTACTTTTGAGCCTTGGTCTTCTCTAGAGTGGAGTAAAAAGATTCTACTTCTTCTTCGGTGCTTTGTGTTGTTGGTGCATTTATGACTACAATTGCTATGTTGAACGGTCTCCCTTTCAGTTTGACCAGGAGAACTCTTTTGGAGAACTGGCAGTATCCCAAAACACATTGCTTCATTTCTTTGTCCAGTATTAAGCCGACTCCTTTTTCATTATTTTTGCCTCCGGCCTATATTATCATTTGTTTGTCGCTTTTGAAGTTTCCATTATTTGGCCATCTGGTTTCGCATATTCCCCGAATATTGATTTTTATTCTGTTTATTTCCTGCTTGACATTCTCTAGTTGTCCGCAGCTGTTTAACGTCCTAACGTTCCATGTCCCCCAAGGTAATCCTTTCTTTGTTACGCACAGTCACAGAGTAACGGTCCAAGAGACACCAGTTGGTCATGTCTTTCCTTCCCGGGCGAGGGACATATTTTGGGAAAAACTGTCTCTTTTACGCCGTTGTTGCTAACAGTCGCCAGATAACGGTCCGGTGTCACCTGTTGCACATGTCGGTCCTTACGGAATTGCTCTCTTTGGGAAAAACCCCCTTAACGCCGTTAGGTTTAATATGTATTCGTTGTATAGCCATGATTTTACGCAGGATAGAGATAGTGGAGTGGTACCCTGTTGCCTTCTCCATGGTGGTTTATTGAGACACTAACTCTAGGTAGCTGGCCATTGACTCATTAAGAGTTCCTCCGCCCTTTGCAGGATTTTCTATCCTACGGGGTTGCTAACGTCTCGTATATATATATATATATATATATATATAGAGAGAGAGAGAGAGAGAGAGAGAGCTGGAATAGAAGAAAGAAAGAACAAATATTAAATTATTAAGTATAAACTTAGTATAAAGCCAAAGAAGTAGTCCTGTAAAAAGTCAATTCCCTTAGTTACTCCTAACTAGCAAAAATAGAAAGCATAAAATACCCAGTAAACAGAAGCTATTTTCTATGAATTTTTGTCCTGCTTCAAAGAGAACTTCTGTTTTTATTTTTTATTTGGGGATTTCCGGCAAGGCATATACTTTTTTTGATACCATTTGATTTTTGTATGGTAAGATATTTAATAGCATTATAATTCGTCTGTGTGTTCCCCTTCCTCCTTAGTCCACATGGTATCGCAAAAAGAATATGCATTGCCGGAAATACTCAAATAAAAACAGAAGTTCTTCTTGAGGCAGGACAAAATTTCAAAGAAAATAGCTTTAGATGAATTACCTTTTGGGAATACCGGACTCAGTAACATGTAGCCATGTATCAGACAGTGCACAGTTTACTGAATACGCTCTACATTGAGAGATATGAGAAGAGGGATGAGGCAGAAAGCGAAGCAACAAAATGAGTGAGAGAAAATAACAATGCAGGGGATAGAGAGGAGCGTGAGGGAGAGAGTAACAATTAAGGAGAAATTAGTTAAATTCCTTTGAAAATGAATGTCTGATTACTACGGGAATTTAACACTACGCTGATTGACAAATGGAAAATTGACAACACATGATTGTTTCGTTGAGACACGGACAGGCACGGGAACTGATCGATGATATTTTGACTTATTTTGTTAAGCCGGCATTCACTGATTACATAGACATAGATTACAGAGATAGTTTTCTGGTATAGAGCGGGACAAAATAATGGGACTTTACCAGAAAGCTCAACGCTATTTTTTTAGTCAGTACGAAGAACCAAATAGATTATATAACAATAAACAAGAGATTCAGGAATGCAGTAGTCCAATACAAAACATACTCAGGTGCCGACTGCGGAAGTGACCACGTCCCAGTCATCTGCAAACTAAAAGTGAAATTCCGAAGACTGAAGAAGCCCAGCACACCACCAAGGCTGCAATACGACACGCATGTGAACGACCTCACCCTGCAGAAAGAATACAATAACAGCGTGAGAAAGAAATATGAAGAACAAATTGGAAAAGGGTACTCAAAAATGGGATTCATTAAAAGAAGCGATGATGACCTCAGCGAACAACATAGTCCCAAAGGAAATCAGACGCAGAAGAAAAAACGAGTGGATGACCGAAGAGATCCTCCACATGATGCAAAGGAGACAAAAATAACGCCAAAACACGGAGCAGAGTACAAAAAACTTCACAGGGAGATAAGAAACAAATGCAGACAAGCCAAAGAGGAATGGCTCAACAACAAATGCGCAGAAGTAGAGAGACTGAGCAGTAACAACAACGCAGAGATGCATAAAGAGATAAGAGAACTGACAGGACAAAAAACCTGCTCCTCAACAGGATACATAAAATCCAAGGAAGGAACAATCATATTAGAGAAAGAGGAAATACTCCAGTGATGGGAAGAATATATAAAGGATCTCTTTTGCGACAAGAGAGAACAACGGAGAATACACAAGAAGATAGATGGACCGGAAATACTGAAATCCGAAGTGGAAGCTGCAATGGCCAAAATGAACAGAAACAAAGCACCTGGTATATATGGCATAGTGATAGAGCTGCTGACAGCCTTAGAAGAATATGGCATAGAAAAGATTACCGACATAATAAACGAAATTTATAGCAGCGGAATAATACCAGACGACCTATGCAAGTCATATTTATAGCACTGCCGAAGAAACCTGGTGCAAACGAGTGCGAACTACACAGAACTATCAGCTTAATGAGTCACATTACAAAACTGATTGTCAGAATCCTGATGAATAGATGCAGAATAAGGCTAGAGATAGGGCAGGAACAGTGCGGGTTCGTCAAAGACACTGGAACAAGGAACGCCATATTCATGATTAGGATGCTCTCTGAAAGGGCATTACAGATGAAGAAAGACTTGTACCTATTCTTCATTGACTACGCGAAAGCATTCGACAACATACGACACAAAGAATTGATAAAGATGCTAGGCAGCCTCGACATTTTTGGGAAAGACATAAGAATAATCAATAATCTCTACTGGCAGCAAACCGCCTGCATACGGACAGGTAACGACCTCAGTAGATACACAAATATAGAAAAAGGCGTAAGACAAAGATGTGTCTTTTCACCGGATTTGTTCAACCTATACACCGAGAATATTTTGAGGACCCTAGATGACACACCAAGATTTGTTATTGGAGGCCACAACCTGAACAACATAAGGTATGCGGACGATACAGTGCTGATTGCGGACACGGAAAGGAAACTACAAGACCTCATACAGAAAGTAGCAGTGGAGAGTGACAAGAAGGGACTACAAATAAACTTTAAGAAAACTGAGTGCATGGTCATCAGCAAAGGATACAACCCAAAATGCCAAATACAGGTGGGGGATAACAGAATCAAGCAAGTACAAAAATTGAAGTACCTAGGAAGTGTTCTAACAGAAGATGGAAAGTGTGACACGGAGATCCGAAGGCGAATTGGCATGGCAAAGGGCCCGTTCCAGAAGATGAGCAAAATACTAATACACAGGAAAATCTCAATAGAAACGAAGAAAAGAGTGCTAGACTGCTACGTGATGTCAGTTCTTCAATACGGCAGTGAATGCTGGACAATATCATCGAAAATGAGGACAAAACTGGAAGCGGCCGAAATATGGTTCTACAGAAGGATGCTACGGATATCGTGGACTGAGCATGCAAGCAACGAGGAGGTGTTGGAAAGAATGGCAACAAAAAGGTTATTGATGCTGAGCATCAGGAAGAGACAACTGAAGTTCCTAGGACATGCAATGAGGAAGGAGAGCCTGCAGAACCTGATACTAACTGGTCAGATAGAAGGAAGGAGAGACAGAAGAAGGCAGCGGATAACATATTTGCAGGGTCTGATCAGGTGGATGAAGGAACGGAGGTTGCCAGGAGCAACAGGAGCAAACATGCTAAGAGTCACAAGGGATAGGGAGACGTGGAGAACCATGATCGCCTACGTTCTGAAGGGACAGGTCACATAGAAGAAGAACAACGAGTCTATGAAATACAAACATGAATTTAAACCATTTTTTATGTAGTCAAACACGATGAGAATTTTTCTCCGCTCTCAAATCTCTCTCTCTCATAGGTGGGATGTAGCGAGCCTCACGCTGCTCTATCGCCACTACCACTTAAAGTGCTCGAACGAAATGCATCGCCTGGTTCCACCAGGTCTTCAGGACTAGAACCCACCATGCCACTTATATTGTAGCAGACCACTAACATCTTTTCTGTATTCTATCGACAAAAGTCAATTTCACTCGAGAAGCTTCTTCCTGCAAATCACTCCAAGAGAATGTTTTCCTGATAACTACAATATGTTTTCGTCTATAATGCTTAGAATTCCAATACTGATTTTCAAGCAAGTAGACATTCTTTATTTGAAAATTTTTTCAAATTATTTTTTCTCATTTTTACCTAATCTCAGTATCAAGCATTTTAATGCCATATCTAGACAAGACGTATACTGTCTTGTCTGTGTGAATTGCTTGCTTCATAAGAGAGAGAGAGAGAGAGAAGGAGTGAGAGAGGAGGGGAAGTAGAGATGAGTGGCTTCATAAGAGAGAGAGAGAGAGAGAGAGAGAGAGAGAGAGAGAGAGAGAGAAAGATTTTGTCCTGCTATTTAACTTCTAGGGAGAGGAAGCTGAAAGAAATTGAAAGTTTCTCAAGGATATATCAAACTTTGAACAGGACTGGCCGATCTCACCCGCCGCGTCCATACTCGCTACGCTATTCTGATATCTATACGATATCAGCATTAATATTTACCCTACAATGTGTACGCTATCCCATGCAGCTTCAGTAAGAAAGAAAGAGGAGAAATGTCCTGCCTTTTTAAGATAAAGTCGCAAGAACTTCGCAAGACTGTAACACAAGGGAAAATAGCGAAATAAGGCTTAGCTGACCATATATGGAAAGGAAAGCCTGATCATTGATCCCTGTGGAATGAAGTTGAATAAAAGATAGATAACATCACTGAAAAATGCGTAAACTTAAGGCATCAGCGTTATACTGGTGCCTCCAAAATCTAAGCCAGTCAAGCATAGACATGAATGACTATAGGAACTAGTAATACAGAGACCTAGAGAAAACCAATTAGAAACAGACGGATATACACTTCGATTTTTCTTATTAATTCTTTATTCATAGTATCAGCTTGTTATTTGTAGTATTGAAGTATGTTTTTTCTCATTGTCTCAAAACAACAACACTCGCATTTTTTGCAAAATCTGTCACGCTACTTAATATTTATCAAGTATATCTTATTCATCAGCATTCGTGCAACGAGTGATGATTGAAATCCTTATTTATGAAAATCTTGTTAGCTAAATTTGCGAATTCTATATCTAATAAAAGGCATTCTTTTACTCCGTACATATGCCCAAATGAAAATGAGTGCGTTGTCCTATTATTCCAAAATGGAAAACATTGATAACGTTTAAAGATTAATATTCCAAATCACGACTTCTATTTTTTTATTTATTTATTCATTTATTACCAGAACTTGATGACAGACCGGTGGTGTTAATGGGAAATGCGCATTTCACTTACGAGATATGTCTATTTGCTAATCTTACATTGATTTGCGAAGGTCTCATTAGTAGAGATCGAATTCGTTACGCTAGCAGGGCGCCCTTGGTAACCAATACTTCACAGTAGGTATCCACTTATAAACCAGATTTACTAAAATGTTAGTACAGTACAGGGTCAGAAACAAGGTAGATCGAAAAGTAAAAGTGGAACAAATCAAAGGTTTTAAAGTAAATTATCAATAACCTGTCCAGAAAAAATGCGCCAAATACTAAAATTGAACCCAGCAAACGAAGTAATAAGCATAATAAAATGTTGAGTTTGCAAATAGTGGAAGTGAAACAGAAATTTCACTTTAATTTGGAAAGCTTTATTACCTGGATGTTAAATCCTGTGTAATTTACAGGAAACATCATATTTTGTCTGTATACACATTAAATTGTAGATTCTCGGCCTCTCGTATTCAATTTAGTTTTGAGGTAGATTGACCGAAAGCGACTAGCAACGAAGTGAGATTCGGGTGAACTGAAAAACAGGAATTGAAAAACAGATGAAATGAAAAATGACAAATGAAAACCAAAAGCAAAACAAAGAGTGACAGAAAATTTTAAACAGAAGCGTAAAGGACAAAGTTTAGGAAAATAAAGAAATTGCCATTAAAAGAGAAAAAAAAGATGAAAAGGTAAAAGTAATTAAGTCAAAGCAAAATACCGAAAAGTATAATTTAACACTTACTTTGTGAAGATAATAGACTATTGATGGAATTAAAGCCATTGATAAAAGTGATGTTGACAATGCTGTTAATGATGATGATACAATAACTTATAATTTATAATCGTGCCGTAAAATCATGATATCATTTGAATAAAAACAAAAAACAATGAAATAGGAAAATGAATGCGTGAAATATATTCTGATTTAAAATGAACCCAGTCTGATTTTCAATAACAATAACAAGGATACCATTTTCCCAGCCACTCGGAATGATAAACACGGAAATTTCAAGTCGATAATAATCGCAATACTTATAAATCAGGAGTTTATAGTTAATAATGCTTATGATAATCATCTTGGCTTGCTATTTCTCGCGCTGGATTCTAACCACTTCCAGAAATAACCAATTGTTCTATATAAATAGTTTTATTTATTTATAAATTTGATTATTTCAAGCAAAAATAAAACGTTTGTAAATCAAATATTACCTTTTACGTGGTGGTGGTGGTATTGGCAAATCAGAAGAGCGGAAAGAAGCGACCATTAAAAATGGATTAATGAAGAAGGATTAAAAGAGCATTTCTTTTCTTCATAAATACATAAAATATTGATTTCTTTAAAAATGTAACTGATACAAATAGACAGAATCACGGCAAAAGCTATCGACAAATCCTAATGGCTTGTAAAACATAAAAATACAATTTTACACAATTTTTTATTAGAATTAATTGCGCCAAATTTCAGGAAATGGTTATCGTGTTTATTTTGTTTTACTATATATTTTCTTATAGTGATTTACTAAGCGTAGCTTAGATGTGGCACAAGGCCGAAAGTAAGGGACACCCAGTGAGGATCGAAATCAGTATTTAACTGTAATGATTCTAGCGAGACAAGCTTGCTAACCATTACACCACATCGGGAGGTCCACTGGGTATTTTAATATGTGGAGAAAATGGGTTATATATATATATATATATATATATATATATATATATATATAAATCCGATAAGATGATAGAATAAAGAAAAAGAACAAATAGGAAACGTATCTCAACCTCACATATAAAATATGTACATGTTTCACTTGTATTAAAGCTTCTTCAGAAAAAAAAACGAAACAAAAACCAATAATATACTGGTATATTGTTATTAGGGGTTAGTTCTTTTTTTTTTAACCAGGTATGTAACATGTATGTGAATTTTGGTGCAGTGAAAATCGGCTCGGAATGAGAAATCGGAGAACCGAGTTCGAATTTCAGTTTAATTCGTTACATTCACTAACACGCAAATACTCTTCTTCTAGCAAAGGGTTAAATAGCATAATAAATTGGGTTCTATAGCCTTGGTTGGCAACCAGTCTACAGCAAAAAGTAATGGCAACCTACTGCGGGGAAATATTCTTCCCAGACAGTGATGTTTCTTTGTAGACGTGTATCACGTTTGGAACCTCACTAAATTGATTAAAGCAATAAAAAATTATTTTTATTTTCAAATGTATGTTTGCAAAATGTTTCGGATGGTTAAGTGTACACTAGTGCATGTTTATGTTTGTAGATAAAAGCTTGTCTGTTTAGGCATATATTAGACTGTAACGTTAGTTAATCTATGTGTATGTGTATATGCGAATTAATACATGTGCCACGTGTATTGAAGCAATGAAAAAATTTTAAACATATGTGTGAGGAATATTTTGAACTGTAAACTGTGTAATAGTGCATATGTATGTTTATGTAGAAACGCTTGTCTGTCTGGGTGTATGTTGGACGATGACGTGGTTAATGTAAGTGTATATGTATATTTGTTCGCGGATAATTCTTTATATAATGTATCACCGATGGCACAACTTGGAGTTTCATGCACAATGTAATCCGCACGTGCTGAGTGCAGACCGTTACATAAATTAAATTTTAACAAAAATATATATTTATCACAATGTTGGCGCAGTTTTATATTATAAAGAGATTTGTTTTTAATTAAAATAAATGTATGTAAAATAAAAGGGATATATATATATATATATATTGGTGTGTGTGTGCGTGTTCACATGTGTGTGATTGCGTGTATAATACTATTGTAGCTTGTGAATATTAATTTTTATAGATAACATAAAGGAAAATTACATTATTTTTTAAAAGACATGATTTACATTAAAAGTTAACCTGGATCATCGCATTAGAGCAGATCGGCTTTTATGCTTACACGTAACCATTAAGTACTTTCTCTTGTTTAACGTTATTTAAGTGTTTTAGGATAACTAATGTTTCAGCAAGACCTAAATTGCATTTATTGTCATTCTCATTGTAAGATTTGACTCTTGTCGTTCCTCCTCGAAAACGCCCCGGGCACCCTAGCTATTTGTTAAACTAATCAAATATCTGCAATTTCTTCCTCTTTGATTTCTCGATTCCTGGTTACCTTCCTCTCTTTAGGAAGGACTCTAATGTTACTCTCTCTTGAATATTCATACAATGAATGTCATTTTGAACGCTTATACTTCAAGATCATTTCACACGAACGTGGGTATCCTTCAAGGCTTTATCCGAGGTCCTACGATGTTTCAGATCTTATTGATGTCACCAGTTCAGAATTAATCATCTTTGCTCCAGTCTCAATAGAAAATCTGCTAAGGCTGACAAAGTAAACCTGCCTTTTGTTCTTGAAACGGACCTTCAATCAGCTATAAACTGGGACTAGAAATGGCTTGTCAAGTTTAATGATTCCAAAACAAAACTGCTCACATTTAACCATCATAGAGAAACTTTCCTGTCCTCCATCAGCATAGCAGACGCTAGTTTTCTGGTGAGCAATACACTGCGTCTCTTTGCCATCACCTTTTCAACCGACCTGAAGTGGAACGACTACATCGACGCTATAGATGCATCTACTGCCAGGAAATTTAGGTCGCTGTGTCGAGCCAGATTTTTTTTTGTTTCCCGGCAGAATACATCTTGCGCATATATATATCTTCCATTCGCCCGTGCATTCAATACTGTTGCCATATATGGTCTGGTGGTTTTGCTATTCATCTTGAAGTTTTCAAAAACATCCAAAGAAGTAAATCAAACTTGACTTGGCATCTCGACTTCAGTCATATTTTCGCCAATATGATATGGTTTTTCTCTGGCTGTTCTACGAATATTTTCGTGGCAACTGCTCTGACGAGTCTTTTACTCTGATACTCCGACAACATGTGTTTACTCGTTCTATTAGATTGGCATCTAGGTTCAACCCTTTTCCAGTTAGCATAGTTAAATGTAACCACCACATCTACTCCGATAGTTTCTTTTCTTGCATTTACTGCTTGTGAAGTTAATTCCGTTTAGCGACAATCTCCAAAAAATGAAATGCAACGTAATTTCTCATCTCTTATCTTCTTGAATCATATTCATCTTTTAACATTTTCTTAACAAGACAACACTAACCATATATATATATATATATATATATATATAGTACCCAGCGCAAATGATACCATTTTAATTACAATTTAATTAAATTTTTAGTACCTGATTTTTATTACCTTAACAATATGTTTATCAGTTCTTATTAATGTTAACTCAAAGTATAAATTTTGAAGTGCCTGCATGTAAAGTATTTCAAATAAATATTTGTATTTAATAGTTTTTAATAAATTTTAAAATCGGCTATGATATACCCATGGTTAGTAGTGGTGTAACTTTAACTGATAGTGTTCCTGGGGTAATCACCTGTATCCAGTTTTTCTCTCACTATAAACCCATGCGCACACGTGGTAGCCCCGCCTTGCTTTGAGTGTAATGATTAAACAATTAGACAATTAGACAATTAGTGGCTTCCCCTATAGTGTTAGGAATCACAGGTTCGAAACCTTCCGACTGGCAAACAATTTTGTAAGAAAATTTAAAGTTAATAATCATGCCGGTAGAAATAAATATATACATATACTGTTTGATTAAAAAAAGAATATCTACTTAAATACGAGTATTGATTTAAAGGAAATTTCTAACAAATAAATTAACTATGTCGCTTGTTGAAAAATATTTCGTTAATCTTCGGTCTTTCTGTAACATATATATATATATATATATATAGTCATCCGCAGACAGATCTGTTTACGCTGTATCACAGCTCATCAGTACGGTTTAGACTCCGAATGCTTTTAAACCAGGATTGAAACCCGACCGAATTGGTGGCAGTCGGCGATTCTACCTCTGGGCTATGGGCGTTCGGTAAAGGAAAGGAGACCTTTTAGCGTATACATTATCATTATACACGCCCAATGTCCAGAGTGCTGTAATTCATTACAAAATGAGCGATGCGTACATGCCAGAGTAGCTACTGTTTTTCAAAGTCTACCATTCTTTCAGAGAGCTCAATGAGGGTGTGAGAGCGTATATATATATATATATATATATATATATATATATATAAACCATTGAAATAGAAATATTACAATATATAACTTTCTTTCTATAGATATATCTATCTATCAATATTTATATATATATATATATATCATATCTGTGGATATATTTATATCTATATCTATCTATCTATCTATATAGATATCTAGATATATATTTTTTTTTCATCGATAGATATAGCTATATATATATATATATATATATATTTATAGATTAAAACTCTATCTACATATCTATTTTTCTCTCTCTATATATATATCGATATATATTTTTCTATCTATTGACTTATCTGTCTACTTATACAAATATATTTACATCGATAGATCTCTCCCTCTTTATATATATATATATCTTTATACTTATAGATCTCTCTCTCTCTCTCTCTCTCTCTCTATATATATATATATATATATATATATATATATATTCTTCATGTAAAAGATTAATTTAAATATTATTTATTATATCAGTGTTTTCATACTGACATTAGGTTAATTTCATAACTTAAGACACTTTTATACCATATTTGATTGTTCGATTTTGCCTGCCATGAATTCTTCTTTACTTTGAGCATATCATAAAAGAAATCGAGAGTCGACTTATCTACGGCATCTATCGACATATAATGTATTATAGAGAAGAAAATATACTATCCTGTAAGTTAGGTTCTTTACTATAAAACCTATTTATTACGTATTTGTGTGAATTACAACGAGAAAACAAGATCCTTAGGTAACCTTTTAAGATAAGCGACGAAGTTACAAATTCATCTTTTGTTTCCTGTTTCTGTTGAAACACGGAACCAGACGATGAATAATTTAGTGACATTGTCGTCATCTGTTGCCGCCTCGGTAAGTAAACAACGTGTTTGTGGCAATGTAATTTAGGATCTGTTCAATAACACAGATAGACATTTATCAAATACCCATCGGCTAAGATGGAAGATAACATCATTTTAAGCGTCAGACGCGCAAAGATCTCAATGTAGTTTGTACCTTAACGACATCTATTTGTCGACGGACGAATGGTGTTGGCGGTTATTGATTTTTAAGTAAACGAATTGTTGGTCAAGTATTATGTCTCTAAATAGATATTTCCCAACGTATCCGCCGACAGAGACACCACACATTAAAAGACTAAGCGTTTCAGAATTATCGCAACAGTTTCCTAGCCGCAAATATTGTCTTAAAGGAAAGGTTGTTTATCTGAAAAATAACAAAATAAATAGACAAGTCAAAAGAATTAAAGAAAAAGACAATCTTGAGATATTTGTAATATTAGGGTGAGAAATATTTTAAATTCTTTATCGACATTACCCATTTTAATTATTTTATGTTTTGACCGTATGCAAAGCAGTAACGTCACTATTCACCAGGGGTTACAGGTTGTGGAAGTATTAGAAAAATGCGTATTAATAATGTGTGGGAAGAGAAAAGAGTAATCAGAACAGCAGATAGCGAGTGACATTGCATTTCAATTTTCGCAGATTAAATTTGGCTGGGAAGCATTGAGACTGAAGGGAGTTCCACAATCGAGAAGGGCGATGAAATAAACTGTTAGCATAGAATTTACGGTTACATCTAGCCAGCTCAACTGTAAATTGATGATATTACGACGCCAATCTGTCACAATGCTTAAACTAAAAATGTCTAGATACCATAGCGTAAAGCTCTTCCGAACAACTGCCATGAAAGTATTTATACAAAACTCACAGTGGCAACCTTACGGTGGTGGAAAAAATGTCTAAATCTTAACCGTCAGGACTGATAATATTGCTAATTCTTCTTTGGATTTTATCAAGGAGCTGCAGCTAAATAGCATGTGGCAGCAATATTCTAAGCATAGATGAGATATATGCAAAAATAATTTTAACATGATTCATGGTTTATTATAAATTTTTATCTAAACTTTTTATATCAATTCCCCAACTTTAAAAGTTTGAAGGAGTGCTGAAAATTTCTCGGTCTAACTTAATTCTCAAAATCAAATAACCAAATATCAATGTTTATTTTTATCGTTTTAGTAAGTAGCGCAAATATTATCAATCTTTTATTAGTTATTTTTTCTTTTCTCGTTGCTTTTTATTTTCAATTTCTTAGGAATTAAAGACCACCTTTCCAATCAATATGAATTTGCATGCAAATGTTGTTTGTCACTTTTTATGAGTTATCAATTCGGTGAAGAGAATCTATGATTAAATGAGGTCTAAATATACAATTATATTACTATATATCCCCTTTAAATCTATTGTTTGTATACTAACTTGCAGTTGAAATAAGAAAAATAGCAAGATGCATAAAACTAGAATGTTTTCTCTGCTATACAGCTAGTCGATTCAGAGAAAATTAAAAAGTTATACTAGGACACATTATCCTCGGATACAATCTTAAAAATATAAGGTGTGCAAATAGTACAGCAACAATGGCACACACAGAATTGAAACTATAATACCAACAGAATGTTTTGAAGAAAGGACTAAACATCGAATGCATGTCTATGAGCAAAAGAAAAAGAAAAAAGCAAAACAAAAAACAAAAACAAAAAATAAAGAACAACAACAAAAAAAAACAACCCATCATGCAAATTACAAATTGGAGTTATCGAAATCAAACAACTCCAATAATTTCAATATCTGGGGAGTGATTTATCAGAGGAAGTGTGATACTGGAATTTGAAGATATATTAGGATACCAAAAGCTAAGCAGAGTATTAAGAAACAGAAAACTGCTTCTATATGGGAGTGAATGCTGAACGATCACTTCACAGAAGAAGAAAACATTTGAAGCAACAGAAATGTAATCTTACAGAAAGATACTGAGAACACCATTCCATGGAACGAATATATGAACAAAGACGATGTTCTTCAGACAATGGGAACAAAAAAGGCATTTATACTTAACATCAAGGAGAGACGAAGGCAAGACGACCAAAAGAAAACAAAGCATAACCCATATAACGATAGATGGATGGCGGAGCAGCGTTTCGAAGAGTCGGCGAAAAGAGTGCTCTCTTTATTGACAGCTACAAAGGACAGGAAGTTGTGGAGAACCATAATATCGAACGGCCTGAATGGAACACAGGACATAAAAGAAACAGTGATAAAATTCCGGAGTACTTTATTGCAAGAACCGGGTTTAAAATTATCACCTTTGTAATAATATACTCAACTAATCTATTAACTATTTCTCCAGAGAAATGTAGTTCTACAGAAAAATACTGAGAATACTATGGATAGAGCATGTGAGCAACGAAATATAAACAGAATTAAGTACATAATCAAGCAAAATAACATGCCAAATACAAAACATGTACATATAAAAATCTAACAAGGCAACATACTGACAAAATATAAAAACACATACACGGATCCACTTATACAAAATTATATTTATAAATATACGCAAAGCAAATATATGCAGAACCCCCTCATATATATATATATATATATATATATATAGAGAGAGAGAGAGAGAGAGAGATAAATAAATTTATATTTATATGCGCTCTAGTATATACACCCACACATATACATACATAGACAAATTCATATTCTTTCAGGTATATACATTCATATGTAAACTCAAGTAGAACATACATACAAATATACATATATACACAGAAGTTAATAATAACGAACTCAGTCTCCACATAAGTGTATGTGTGTATATATGTATGCATATGTTTAAGTGTGAGAGTTTCTATGTATATTTCTTTCTGTATTAATGCATATACTTGTGTAAAAGGTCTATCCATGCATGTTTTAATTTTTTTATATATATGCTGTTTTTGATGTTTTTTTATGTATTTACTTATTTTGTTTCAGGCATCTGAATTTGCGTGCTTTTATATTTAGTTATATTTAGATGTCTATGCATTTGAATATAGTAAAAGCTATTTACTACCTAATGAGACTTTGTAGTAGTTTGTAATTTGTACATACGCGCTAAAAAGTCTGCCTTCTTCTACCGAGCGCCCATAGACCAGAGGTAGAATCGCCGAATGACGCCAATTCAGTCGGGTTCCAGTCCTGGGTTAAAAAGCAATCGGAGTCTAATCGTACTGATGAGCTGTGATACAGCGAAACAGATCTGTCTGCGGATAGATATATATATAAAACGTGTACCCATTTCTGTGAGTGTACTAATATATTTGAAAATAGACGTTTAATTATCTACGAGATGCAGTATATATATATATATATATATATATATATATATATATATATATGTATTCATTATTAATTATAGTTTAGAAAATGTACAAACTACAAACTACTACAAAACTGTACATTTTGTGTCGACATTTAAAGAACAATGTCTTATCAGGGAGTTAATAATGATGGTAATAAACGTTTTATTGAAAAAAATTTAAAAAACACCACTTTTATTTATTGACATTTTTGTACGAAGTAAAAAGACATGAAAAAGGGGGGAAAAAGAAAGAGGGTAGAAAAGATAAGAAAATAAGAACCCAAGAAAAGAAAAAGAAAGATAAAAGAGAAAGACACAGAGAAAATAGTATGTAAAGAGGAAAATAAAAGAAAAAGTATTGAGAGGAAAGAGCCAATGGAAACAGCAGAGAGAAATTTTAAATATAAGCGGGAAGTAAATGGTAGACAGATATTGATATCGGTTGCATGGTGTCTGGGCTCAAATCTTTTGGCATTAAAATTATATATACACGTCTATAAAGGAAAAGGAAAGATACAAAAGGATTAGAAAGTGAAGAAAACATAAACAGGAAAATGTGAGAAAATGTATAGAGGGAAGAGGCAATAGAAACGGCTAATTGAATTGCAGATGGATACAGACATCGGTTACATTGTTTCCACCTAAATTCTTTGACAGTTTTAAAAAAGTAAATTCGTCTGTGTAAAAATAAACACATTGTCAATACAGAAAAACGCATGGATAAAACAGACGAAATTATTACTTTCCAACCCATTTTGAAGGATTACATAAGGATTTAACTTTGCATTCATTTCGGAAATGGCTATATAATTTTCTAACTTTTGATCCATTCCGATAATGAAAAAAGGAAATTGAACTTTAATCCTAAAAGAACTGGGAAAATTAAAAAAAAGAATTTTGATTTTGAATAAGAAATATATTAAAGGACTTTTTCAAAAGACCCACTTTTTTATTATTTTTTCATAAAAAACACCAGCTTAGGGTAAATATAATATATTTCATTATCAAAAAAAAAAAAAAAAAAAAATACACACATGCACACATTTCTTTCTTTCGTCTTTAATTTGATGAAGCCTTAACTGGCGAAAGGCATCATCAAATCACTCCTCTCTTTTCATGCAATATTTCCAATTATCAAATTGGTAACTTTAAAATCTGTCAGAATTTCATTATTTTATTAAATATAAACACACACACATACACACACACACACACACACACATACATATGTTGAACACTAGAACACTAGATATACTTTATATATAGATGTGTAATTACGCTTATAAATACACCTAGTTGAAAGAGAAATGTAAATGCACGACAAATACTGTTAGAGAAACACACGCGCACACACACATGTTGAAATAGATATCTCTTGCAAATGAATATGTGATAACGGAAAAAGAATTGCAGTAACTCGAAACTAATATTTCCCCTCGTTTCCTCTTCAAAAATTATAAAACTCTTTTTTTTCAAAACTAGTTTTTATTTAAATCAATGTAAGTACTAGAGAATAAAGAAATTAGCAGTGTGAAATTGCTGTATAAGAAATTAAATATGAAATAAAAATCAAAACAAAACTTTTGCAACGATTTCTTTAATGTGACGCTGCTATTCATCCCTTCCCCGACCATGATATTTGTGTGGTTGGTTATTTTTCTCCATCGATGTGTTTGTGCTTATTTTGATCTGTATGTGTGCGTTTGCTTATGTGCAAACATATTTATTTTCCGTCAAATTCATTCTTTCAGTTTGTTTAATTCTGTGTATTTGCATAATCTACAATCAACGTGCACACCAGTTAATAGATGCCTTTTATATTTACGATGGGATTAGGATCTAGTATGTGCGTTGTGGTGCAGTGGATATTGACTTGGAACAAGAAATCGAGGAGCCATTTTGAATTTCTGCTGAATTCGTTGCATTCACTTATACGCAAATACCTTTGGAAAAGTTACTACATTTTTTTCCATCTAGCTATGGGCTAAATAGCAGGACAGTTTGAGTTCTATAGCTCTGGTTGGCAACCAGAAAGAAATGCCAACCTACTGTGGGAAAATCTTCTGGGCAAACGTTTGGGTATTTGGGCAAACGTGTATCACATATGGCGCTTAACTGAGTGACTGATTATATGTAAATGAGAAATAGCGCTTCAGATTAATGATGAACGTCTTAATAGAACGTGTTTAATATTTTAGGTCTTTGCATTTCTGAGTAATGACCACTGACTTTATCACTACTCCACTAAGTCACTTGTTTAGTTTTCATCTTTGAATCTTATTTTTTTACTGAAATGTTTTTACCAAATTTTAACACTTAATTATCAATGTAAGTAAATGCTTATATATTCTTAATAATTTCCCAACAAGTAAGGGGATAATGCCACTAAGACACAACGCGTCAGTGAGAGAATAAAACATTAGATAGGAGAAAAGGCAATAAAAGAACAAGTTTTATAAGATGGATATTGATGTTTCGTTTAATTTTAGTTGGCAAGGATGCAAGCAACCGGAAGAGTGTACCACATACAAGACGTGCAACAAATTTAACTATTATAATAGAACTTAGAATTATATATAACTATTTCAACAGTAAAACGATGACACCTAATTGCAAATCTAGTAGCACGTTTAAATAAATTCCGTCATGGTACCAACGATGACAGAACATTAAAACAATTGCTTTGAAAATATATATAGAAAAAATACAGGTAATCGACATTCTGGTGATGGGAAGGTGACTGAGGCCGGAATGCTACGTAAGGACAGACATAATTTCAGCCATACTTGTATTTTATTGAGAATCTCGAGATATAGAGCAGGAATAGCACACCAGATATGGCAGCAACATTCAGTGCATGGATGAATAGTAGATTTATAAACATGCAAGATTGTTTTTGGCGAGAAAAACTTTCTGGCACGATACAGGGAACCAATCCTAGTTTTGGTCGAGATTAGTGCATTTTCTTATGCAGTGAATACTGAAATTATCACTGCAATCCCCCCATAAAAATAGAAAATTTTCAATAATAATAATAATAATAATAATAATAATATATATATATATATATATATATATATAGAGAGAGAGAGAGAGAGAGAGAGAAAGAGAGAGTGAGCGAGAGAGAGAGAGAGAGCGAGAGAGAAAGAAAGAAAGAGATAGGGAGGGAAAAATGAGAGAGTTTACGTTTATTTATGCAGGTCACTCTTTTATTATTAAAATGTAGTAACATTTTCTAGCAGTGGTATGCATATGATATCAGTTAATATTCTAATAATCGGTGGTATATTTTATTATGCAACAAACATTTTTCAGCTTACTGTAAAATGTTGTGTATAATAATGAGTGATATTTATTTTTTGGACTTAAAAAGGAGAAAATATAAATGTTTCAGATTGAAATTAAACATTGGTAAGGTAATAACAAGAAAAATGATTTTATATAATAAAATAATAACACTAATTGAACTGACTCACTATTAGATCTCTGTTTCACTTCTATCGTTGACTCTTGCCAAGTTATGCAGCTTTGCCATCTTGGCAACTCTGATAATGCTGTAGTTTCCGTTAATATCTTCTTTCACATCCCCTCTTTACAGGAAGCCCAGACCAGTAGAATATCTTACTGCTACCAAAGAGCAGACTTGGAGTCGTTCCGCGATTTCGTATGACGTCTCTTGGAACAAAGTTTTTAGTCTTCCCGTTGAAGTCTGAGCGTCAAAGGTCTCCTCTTGAGTATAAACTGGCATCGATGCTTTCATCCAAGCTAGGAAGTTACGACTTAAACCACATTCGTCACCCTGGTTTTCTCCTGCTTGCTCGGCCGCTATAACCCATAGGAATCACTTCTTCCGGCTTTATAATAGTGCACGAGCATCCTAAATGATGCTAAGCTGTTGTTTGCCGAAAACAGCGTATAGCATCATGCAAGATCGGCTCTAAAGACTATAGCGACTCTGTAAAAATGTGTTAAATGGCAGCAAGCCCTCAATCCCCGCTTTAATCAAGGACTTTGAGATCCTCACATCTTTAGCGGATAAAGCTGAATGTTTTTTTCGCACATTCTCCACCAACTCAACATTTGATTCAGATGGGGTATCCGCACCCAACTTCCCACCTAGAACTGAGGTTTAACTGAGTTACGCACACATTACACGCTGATCTCTAACATAATTTCAAAGTTTGACCGCATAAGGCGAGCGGAGATGATAGAATCCAAACCATTGTCCTAAAGAAATGTGCCCGTGAACTATCCTCTCCAAACTCTACAAATACTGTTTTCCTGCTTCTTGCTTCTCTGCCTGCTGGAAGTCCTCCTCAGTGATTTCTGGATTTAAAAACGCTGAAGAACGCTCAGACCCTTATAATTATCGCCCTATCATCTTCCTACCATTTTTTGTCAAAGTGCTCGAGGCTATTATCAATGCTGATAACATCTGACTGCCCACAAACTCTTCTCCGATAAACAGTATGGTTTGCGCTTCACCAAGTCTACTGCTGATATGTTAATGACCATCACAGAGTATATATACCAGTCTCTTGATAATTACGGTGAAGCTCGAGCTGTTGCACAAGATATCTGTAAAGCATTTGACAGAGCCGGGTATGCTGGTCTTCTACGAAAGTTACAGGTCTATGTTATAAGTAGACGATTGTTTGACCTAATCTAGTCTTTCAAATCTCATAATGAATGTAGTACTGAATGAGCATGGTTTCAGATACTATCATACAAACGCGGGTGTCCCTCAAGTAGGCATCTATGCTGATCACACAACCATTTACTCCCGCCTCAACAGGAAATCTACCGAGGCTGACTAAACAGACTTCGCTGCTGTCTCCAGATCATGATGAAAAATATATTTTATCATCAAACATCTTCACTTAGTAATAATAAGTACAGAAATAGATAATACCTATCGAAATATTTTTGGTATCTAAAAGAAACAAATAAAACTCCTACAATAAAATGGACAATTTTAAAATAGCTAGAATAAGTATGTCTTCAAACGACCTATGTTTCTTGTGTCTATATGAAAAACCATATATAATTAAATTTCTTACGAATAAAATAAACATAATGAAATAAATGTCGTATGTAAACATTGTAAAATCTTCAGCTTAGAATATGGTTAAAAATTCTTCATAAAAGAATATCCATTAACTTACATATATCCGATAATTTGTTTTGTATTACAATATAATATTAATGAAATAGATATTAAAAAAAATGAAATTTTAGAATTTAGGAAAAAATGAGAAAAAACGCACTCTGAACTGAAATAAAAATAATATAATCATAATGAAATCTTTAATTGAGATTAAAAATATAAAATGTCTTCTTTATTTCTTTGTTGTTTTTTAAAATGCTGGGATACAGAGCAAGCTAAGAAAATAATTTTGTAACAACAATGAACTCATCGCACCGGAAGAGAGCAGTCTAGACGGTGGCTAAATTTAATGACATTTTCCTGTTAAGATTGAAAGAAGAAAACCTGTATTTCTCAAAACATAACCGATATTTTCAAATTTAAAAAGTTGAACTTAAATCTGTTTAGTTAAATTAAACACACACATAAATGTTTGTGTCTTCCTCCATCCATATCAGCTCTTTAAATAACAAGTGTTTTGTTCTATGCGTTTGGATGTAAATCATTTTCACAATAAGTCAACATTGCCTGAGGAGGAGGTAAAATCTCGAAACAGAAAATTCCGTGTCACAATGTAAATTAAATTAATTTTAAATAAAAACAAATTTAATAATCTATCTATCTATCTATCTATCTATCTATCTATCTATCTATCTATATATATATATATATATATATATATATAGTGCTGAGTTGTGGTACTGTTTAGCGTAGAGATTGTTGTTTTTTCAGTAGATTTACTGATAAAAGCTATTTTGGCTAGTAGGTTTCTATCGTAAAGTGTTCGATATTTGGGTAGAGATAGAGCGTTGATAAGTATAATGCAAATAATTTGTCACTTTAACTTAGCAGGTTCTTGACAACTTCAACGTTTCCTGAGGACAACCATTATATTGTCTTAATAAATCAGGACTGTTTTTTATTTTGTTGTTATGCTTGTTTTTCTAGTTTGTTATTTTGTAGAAGTGGTCCTAAGCGTAAATACTTGGCTTTTTCGTATTTCTTTTTATTTTATTGTGGAATTACTTGATTTCTTTTTATTGTTTTTTAATGTACGCGTAAGTGGGTTTTTAATTAATTGCTTTATACTGAACAGGTGTCCGTTTAATCGTTATTTTTATTTGCTTTTTTTTCTTTTAGGTTAACCCCTTTTGGAAGTATGGACCTCTTTTATTTGCTTGGCCTTTTTCCTTACCGTGTTGGTAAGTAGACCGATTAAGGATTTCTTTTTTTTTTTGAGATCATGGTTGTGTTTCTATGTTCTTGTATGTATTCGTGTTTGTGAGCTTTATGTGTGTGTTTTTTCTATCTATCTATCTATCTATCTATCTATCTATCTATCTATCTATCTATCTATCTATCTATCTATCTATCTATCTAATGAATATACACAACTTGCGTCATTGTTAAGGAGCAGGAAGTGGGTAACACATCCGATATGGTAGGGAACAGAAGAATAAATACTATGCTGGGTCAAGCAGAAATTCTGGTGAAATCAGAGAGTAATCAGACGTCACTTAGTAAATTAGAGTTTCAAAATATGAAGGTGGCTAGACACTCTAACGCTGATTATATATAAAGGTGTTGATATCCGTTCGTACGGCTTATATTCCACCGTGTTTGTGTGTCTATACAAATCTTGTTTACACCAATGTGTATATTTCTGCATACATATAAAAATAAAGGAATATGGATTGATATGAAAGTAATCATGTTTGAGTGTGTCATTTTGACGTACACTTGTAAAGTACGGGTGATTAATATACTGAGTGTGTGCATGAGAACATTTCTGAAAATATGAAAGCTTTTCTAATATGTGTATTTGCCGATTATATATATTTATTTGTTCATTTAGAAGTTTATTTTATACTTTCTTTTTTCCCCTCCCCATTTCATTTCGTTATCGCGATTTTTGCCAGCAGCACCATCTTGTCCGGTTTAGGTTGTGTAAAAAGCACGGAATGCAGGAAGCGAAACGTATAAATATCAAATGAAAACAAGAAAAAATATGAAAGTGGTATTTCAGTTGAACGCATCCAATGTAATGAAAACACTGAATTTTACTCGTTGCTTTATTTCTGCTAAGATTTTTTTACTCAAGTAATCTATGTTAACTTTTCAAAGAAACATTTACCAACTTTAACTAAAGACAAAAATATCCTCAAAATATACCGACTAGAAAAACAACAAACTAAACAGTAAAAAGGATTAAAATACGTTTGGTATCTGAAAATGTATAAGTTAAAGAACAATTACGAAATTCTTGTGAAGACATCCTCATCTGGAAAATATATGTGAAATCATTTTATTGCTTGATCGATATGTTTTACTTTTTTGGTTCGTTTTATTTGTCTTTCGTATATTAAAAGTAATTATTCAAAAATACATGCACACACACACATACACAAACACACACATACACAAAAACATACATATATTATATTAAGGATGATCCTGTAGAATGCCCGGCGGCTACTCATGGTAGAGGGTTATGTTAAGGGGTAGTTTCTATGGACAGGAGAGGAAGATAAGGATTAAACCCTAGACTTTTAACATATTAAGATTGTAGTGGTCTAGAAACACACTCTAGGGAGTCTCTTCCACAGAACAGTAAGTCACGGGAAGATGCTGTTTGAGTGAAATTGACAATTTGCCGATGGAAAACGGAAGGATTGTGGATGGTTAGCTAATATCTAAGAAGCATAGCGAGTCAAAAAGTTCAACGTAGCAAAAAGTAGTTCGTTCGAGTACTTTCCACTGAAGTAGCGATAAACCAGTGAGAGACTCGCTCTCTCTCGCCGATGAGAGAGAAGTTGGAGGGTGGAACTTATATATATATATATATATATATATATATATATATATATATATATATATTGAGTATTATGGAGGAATTGTAAATTTAAAAACAGTAGCTACTCACGCATCTACGCATCATTCATTCAGTAATGAATTTGAATACTTTCGGCTACTGGCGTGTGTTTACATTGTGTATAACACGCTAAAGTCTACCTTCCTTTACCGAGTTCAGAGGTAGAATCACCGACTGATGTTAATTCAGTCGGGTTTCAATCCTGGCTAGAAGCAATCGGATGTCTAACCGTACTGATGATCCTTTTGCGGATGATTATATATATATATATATATATATATATATATATATATATATATAAGAAGTAGCAGCTATAGAGATATTGAAATACTTACAAAATCCTGTAAAAAGGTATTAAAAACAAATTATAGTCATCATACACAGAATATTATCCCACCATCCTCACCTTATATAATCCTAACAAGAACGTAATTTACTTAAGCGCAAATACCATAGGGAAAAGTATGAATCTTTTTTCTTCCTCTAGCTGGGTGTTAAATAGTAGGCCTGATTGGGTTTTATGTCCCCTGTCTACCGCAGAAAGAAATGGCAACCTAATGCGAATAAAACTTTTCTATTCCGTCAGTCATGGATCGAAAGAGACATGACTGCCCAAGCGTGTATCACGTACGGCACTTAACTGACTAACATCTAAATAAATCTAGTACTAATTAAAATGAAATATACAGACATGCAGAATAATATTATGGATAGTTTTCGTACTAAATCTCTATATATCAACCTTCTCTTTAATGAATGTTTTAATTTACAAGTTCTACCAAAACATTTCTAGAAGTTTTCGAATCAAACAATGTCTTTGTAACTGTGGCGAACTCGCGTTAGTACAGACGCAAAATAGGCCTCGGATTGGATTTAGTGTTTGTCAACACTAGTTACATCCAGGTATTTTTCCATTATCAGCGAGACAGTTTGGTATGTTTAGCTAGATACGGGCCTGTCTGAATCATTTTTCTATCCTTTCTTCAGTAGCCCCTGCACCCAGTCTTTTCCTCCTGCGTAGTAGTGGCGGTTCTGCCTTGTTTGGGGTCAAATAATTAAATAAATCTTTATCCACATATTCATCCGCTCAAATTCTTCTTTTTCTCAATGCGCTTTGCACTCATCATCGCACTCTATAACTCTTCGTCCTCTGTATTTCTCAATTAATTTTGTCTTTTGTGATTTCTCCTAAACCATAGTACGCCACTTCACAAAGTATGTTATGAGTTATTTTCTTCTAGTAATTTTGCCTTCGGTCTCTCCTGTGAGTATCAGATTTTAGAAACCTCTTTCTTTAATGGTTTCAGCTCTCTTTTCATGATGTTGAATATGTTTTCTTTTTGTTTCTATTTTTTGTAGGACTTCGTCGTTGCTCATATATTCGGTTCATGGTATCCTGAGAATCCTTCTGTAAAACCACATTCCTTTTGTTTCAAGTCTCTACTTCATGGTTGAAAAGATTGTTCAGTATTCATTGTCATTAAATAGTTACTGAAAAAGTTAAAGGTCTTAGAATTAAATCTGCACCAACAACATCTACAATAAGGACGTCATAGAAAATATATAAACCCGTGATAGAATGGCTATTTTCTTAGCGCAGACTATCTGCGGTGCAAAACCGAAAGTCTGGGAAACCTATTAAAGATCTAACTCCCTACATAGTCATAATTGATCAAGCAAGACAAGCTTGTTAGCCATTACACCACATCGGTGTACTCTGATACCATTATAAAATGAGGAACGAATGAGAAACATTTATAAATTTAACATATTTTGCTTTTTATTTATGTTTTTCAAAAAAGAAATTTGGGAAAGTAATTTATGGAAGGGAAAATTCTGTCATGATGATTGTTTATCCCATTACTTGTTGGTCTTGCGGGAGTTGGTTGCCTTATTACGTGTGTTCGTTTGGGAAATGTTTAATGCGTGTTCGGGTAAAGAGTGTAAGTTACATTGACCAGAGGTATCTGGACTATTACATTTTTTTAAGTAAGAGTTTTATGAAAGTTGCTGATACGAATAAGTACTTGGCGTGTGTTTATCTATGGAAAATGTTTATTAGTATTCTGTTTCAATATTTCCTTCGCAACATCTATCATTCCGTCGCATTTTAATTATTTAAACCCAATCGATATAATCCTTTGCCATAAGTTTTTTTTTGATGAAACGAGGACAAAAGTTTTCAAAAAGATCTATGGACACAAATAAGTTATAACATGGGACTTCTTTATTTTCCCATATATAAAAGTTATAACATGGGAGTTCTTTATTTTCCCATATATAAAATGTTGTTATGCTTGGTTGAAAACATCGATGACGATCGTCTTGTTGGCTAACAATAAACAAGAACACGTATATATGAAATATAAATCATATTTTTATTCTTCGTCAGCGAGAGTTGTGTGGAGTGGTAGTAATTTACGAGGGAGTTGACTAGCGGGAGTTGTCTTAACTACTTTTCTCTTCCCTGCGTTCTTTCCTGCGTTCTCTCGGTGTTCTGCTTTTTGACCGAAAAAAACTCGAACTTATATATGCTGAAATTTTCAGGTATTTTTGCCTTCTCAGATTTCCACTTAATTTTATCACCTATGACTAGGCACAACTATCAATCATTTTCGCCGATTATTGTCTTTGAAGCCGGCTACCTTTGATGTAATCCTACTTCTGTAGATCTTGTTTATATTTTCTGCTTTAGACGTCGACCACATTCCTGTCAGTCCTGTTTTTGATGTCAATCATATTTCTTTCGAGTCACAGAAATATATTACAAAAATATAAACCATGCACTTGAATTTTAAAAACGTTTAAATGCTTACATTTATTCGTTTTAGATAATCTAAAACAATTATTTAATCGAATAGGATATCACGATTCAATTCGATAAATCAAAATAAGTTTTTCTTAGATATCACATATTCTGTCTAAGGAAATACGAGTTAACGAATGAGCCTGTACCGTAAAAAATGACTGCAAATATTTTAGACGGGAACATATATATATATATATATATATATATATATATATATATATATATATATATAAACAGACATATATTGTTAAATATAATAGAGAATGAATGTCTATAATGATTAACATGAGCAGTTCTAAACATCGTATTTTGGCTTTAATTTCCGGTAAAAAAAAAGACAAAATTGTTCAACATTTGGATATTTGTTTTACTGAGGTGGTTCTCATCTTTCGACTCACATGAGAGTGATTTTAGGGACGTTAACATAAAGATACCCACTATTAAAGATCATATTTTCTTGTGTTGGCATAAACATTGCTATTCGATGATAACATTCACGGAATAGCAGACAAAACTCGTAAATTAGGAATGCGTTTATATGACGTCACACCACGTGAGAGACCGAAATATTCACTAATGTTCTCGTCCATGAAACGATGGACATTATTATCTGTGATATATACAATCATGCTACTTTTCCATCAATCAATATTAAACCAACTATTAAAATATTATTAGTATGCACCACTGAAATACCTTTTCCATGACATCCTAGCTAATATTTATTCTTAAATAGATGTTATTACGATGGGATCCCCTTTTCTTTTCTCATTATTATATGGCACATTTAGAAAACAAAATACTTAATGGCACTAATAAACCACCTATATATGTAAGATTCATAAATGACATTTTTATTTTAGCAAATATATTGATCAAATTAGACAACTCAAAAACAATTTTGAAAGTCACTCCGTCCTTAAATTTACATTAGAACTTTATATTAATAATAATCATCCATTCATTGGGGTATTTATTGATTCCAGCACACATAGATTTACTACTTTTCTATTTCTTGATAACAACTGTAGCAACAGACGAAAAGATTAAAAAATCAAAAAACAAAAATGAACTTTGGGAATGTTTATCAGTTGTATGTAGCAAGTTCTTTGGAAATTGAAAAGACCTTGACAAAGACCATGACAAATACCTTGTCGTTAGTGTTCAACTAAGTAGAAATTCCGCTTTGATATCTCTTAATGTCACCGCAGTAATATGTAGTGCCATCGCAGAATCAAGTTGCAGATTAAATTTGATTCCAACAGTCTCTTGGCGTGAATTGCATATCACACTAATATTTATGTTGAAGGTTTTAGTAGTTTGTGATTTGATGGTCGATATTTGTGCATATAATAAGTATCAATACAGATGCATATATCTACTGTGCTTTAATTTGAAATTTATGTAAATACAGAGAATTGACAAAAAGAATATTCCGTTATTCTTCAAATGTAAAGGATCTGCTGAAAATTACGATAAATTTATTAAAGCTATTTAAATTGAAAATTATTATCATTAATCATAAAATAATCAATGGATGTATATTTGTATAACATGAGTATAAAAACCTTGCGTAGAATAAAATGAAGTGTCAGGAATTCGATGAAGGCAAACTTTGACTGTTATATTTGTGATAAGCCTAAAAAAAACTTGGCCTCATCTAATCATCGAATTACTTGATATTTTAAAACATATAATAATTCATACAATATTTATACGTATAAATTAGTCATATGCTGTTATATTATTATATTTTATACACTTCTTTTCAGTGGAACTGAAATGTTGAAGCAAATTGGGGTTGGGTTGGTCTTATTTTGTTTCAAGTCATATTAATCTCAGTAGATTGTTTAATACCGATTATATTTTTAGAATAGATTCGTATGAATAGAATATGTATTTTTGTAAGAAATCCGTTTGTAGATCAGGATTTGGGTTTAATTGTTTTACGGTATATTACCTATAATGAGATATTTAATGCCGACAAAACTTTTACAATAAATTTGTATGAATAAAATATGTATTTTTTTAAAATAGGAAATCAGTTTGTAGATCAGGTTTCATTGATGTAAAAAAGGTTTTTGTGGTGAGTCAAATGAATCGCTGTTAAATTTTTCTTTCAAAAAGCTATTGCTTGTTATTTTTCCCCAAAATATGTTTTCAAAAGGGTTTTGCTGGTATTTTACCATACAAATCTATTGTTATAGGCCAGTTGAAGCATAGTGAATATGGCAACGAAGATGAGAACATCAGTCCAGAAATGTAAATAGTGTAAATAAATGCATTTTATACTTTCGTATTACTATCTTTAATAATATCGTTTCTTATTATCACAAAAGTAATACATAATATATTTGATAACGAACTGTTCCCTCCGATATAAAGTCTAAAATATATATGGTCGTTCCCTGTTATGGTAGAGGCTTTGCGTGTCCCAGTGATCCAAAATGTTAAGACATCTGAAGATTCAATACCTGTAGTGTCACTCATTGCGATAAGGTCGAGAAAGAGGAACCACACTGAAGGCGACCAACCCCCGAAATCCAATCGATGAATAGGCAAATATCTAAACGATCTCAACGACTATACTAGCGGAAGAGGTGCAGCGCCTGTCGGGCTAGTCTTCATAGACCAAGCATCCAAAAGTTAGATGCAATGCAACCAGTTTTCTCAGAACTAGCGTGACTGTCCCTTTTCACTATGGAGGGAAACGCTTCTCGTCAAGTGGGCTTCTCTGCTGCGAAGAATTTTTTTTTAATTGTGTCACCCCAAGCAAGGCATTCCACTGCCACTATAGCGCAGGGGGTTATATAGAGCGATTGGGTATGGGAAATGTCAGAAGGAGGGTGGTAGACGACTTAGGATGTACATAGGGAGAGAGTTGGAGAGAGTGGGTGTGAGTTAGTGTGTTAGGAGGTATCTATTGACCTTACATTTAAATTCCTGGAGGTTGTAGCCGTCGGGGAAGCGAGCATGCGGTAGGGAATTCCACAGACTAGAAGTGCGAGGAACGAAGCTGTTGGAGTAGAAATTGCGGTTACATTTCATCGGTTTCACTGTAAAAGGGTGGGACCTAGTTGCCAATCTAGTATCTCGTGTAAATTCACATCTAGGGGGCACCAGTGATTTAAGTTCATCAAAGCAGAAGCCATGAAAGTATTTATAGAAGAGGCACAGGGAAGCCACGTCACGCCGGTGAGAGAGATACTGCAGGTGGTCAGCCAAATCGGTATCAATCACATTACAGATTCTTCGCTGTATTTTGTCAAGAACCCCGAGGGCACCCGACCAGATGTGGCAGCAGTCATCAACATCAAATTCATGCGAATGGCATAGTCAAACTCTAACTATTCTTCAGAAGTTAGCTGGAAATTCACAACCATTTCCGCCACTACCACCAGAAAAGAAAAAGGCAATCAAGAGAGGGGATGACGATCCTGATGCTCAGATGCGAGCGAGTATCAACTACAACTGCCTTTAGGGAAAAATATGCAGTCGCCCTTCACTTTGTATCATTGACAGTTATATTGAAAAGTACTTGATCAATGTAAAAAATTAATGGTTAAGATTAAAGCAAAAGAGTTAGTAAGACATGATTAATTCAATTTATGCGATTTGATTAGAAAGCATCTAAATCGATTACCCTTATGTAATTGTGTCAAAAGCTTCCTGAGAATATTATGGACAGAATATAAATAACGTTGAAGTTTTAAAGAAAATGTAAAGAAAAAGAATGTTTCGATTTATAATAAGAAAGAGTCATCTGTAGTTTCTAGAGCACATTATGAGAAAAGAGGGCTTGAAGAATTTGACACTCACAGAACATGTTGCAGGCAAATTACAAATGAAAGATGTTGATGAGAGCTATGATCGTCCAGGTTCTGAACGAGCAGAGCACTTAGAAGAATTCTTCCTAATCATCATCCTTGAGTCAAATGCACATCGTTTTTAACTGATGAGCTACAACACGAACACCGTGCATGGAAAAACACAGTTTCTGGTGTTAGTCATGACGGACAGCTTTCCCCGCTATGTTCGCTAGAATTTATTTCCGGTCTGGCCAGCCTCGTTCACATCAGGGAAATCACCCTTCTCACTATAATCGCACCAGTTTCCAGTGGGGTAAGTTGTCTAAAGCGAGGAAACAGCCGCGGGCCCATGGGAATGGTAAGAAGATTCACATTGGCTTGTCTTCACTTTCGTAAATGGTGATTAATAAAGCGAAAGCTTACTGCGCACACATTCTTTTTTCCTTTGGATTGCAAGATGAGAATGTTGACCTGACAAATTTAAGCAGTTAGAGAAAGAAGGCGAAGCTGGGTAAAAAGATGGCGGAAACAAGAAAGAAGGTTAATCGGAAAAGATTAGAAAGAATTTGCTGCTAAAGGGATAAGAAACTAGAACCTGAAGCGATGAGAATTTATAAACCACTTTATCCATCGCATAGAATATATATATATATATATATATATATATATATATATATACGTGTGTGTGTGTGTGTGTGTGTGTGTGTGTGTTTGTGTGTGTGTGTGTACTGAATATATGAATCGAAATCCGAATATGTTTCGGTTTTATTAAAGGTTCTTCAGAGATCTAGTTAAAGATGAGAAATGAAAAATTGAAACACAAAGTGGCAGTATATTGGAATATTTTGGGGAGCTGTTTTTTATTGATCAGATGTGTGTCACGTGTAATAAAGCAATAGATGATCATTATGAAATGTATGTATGTGTAAAAATAAAACGCACACATGTGTATGAAAACAATGGACATTTTTTTAAAATATGTGTTTGGGAAAATCTTGCATGGTCAAGTGTATGAATATATGTATTTGTCGGTCGGTAACGTTAGTGTATGTGTGTGTGATAAAATGAATACATTTCCGTTTAAATTGTAGCGAAGAACTTATGCAAATAGATGTCGTCTCTCTAATTTTTCAGAAAAACAAATAAACTTGAATCATCTATTGCTTTATTATATGTGACACATATCAGATCAATAGAAATCACCCTCAAACAATATTCCAATATATTGTTTATTTCTAGAAATGTTTCACGCACGCACACACACACACACACACACACACACACACACACACACACACATATATATATAATATGTATCTTTACGCCACATATTTTTATTCAACACTGTTTCATTGAGTAATATGAGTAATATGTACATATTATGCCTACTTTTTTAATGATCCTTACTGTTTCTCTAATTAGCTTTTCGATATTAATTTCAAATTCAAGGAAGGAGACGTCATTTTTTTTTACCCAAGAACTTTTGATATCCTTCAAATCATCCTCAGAGGTGCATTGCAATCATAAACTTATTGTATCTGTGATCGATGTGACTTTTGAAAATACGCGCCTTGTTATAAATGCTTTAAAATTATATATTTATCCGTTGTAACAATTTATCTGTTGTAACAATTATGTTTTTGCACTCGTCCCAATATTGTATATAATATAACACAACTCTATTTTGCGTTTGAATTAATCCATGATCAATATCAGATCTTTTTCATTTGCAATTCATTTATCCATTTGCAGTCCATTTATAGTCATTTACAATGCATTTCTAAACCATTTTGCAATGATTTCTTATAATAATATACATTTCAATTATTTTTGTCTTTAAATAATTACCACTGCATTTGTGTTGTCTATAATTGCACAGTTGAATTGATAAAGCCTGTATTAATTAATTATGCTTACCGATTCTTTGTTTAATGATTTTCGAACAATTTTTTGTAAATTCATTTACAAGAGGAAAACTCTGCTATATTTTTCTTTTGGCCTATTAATACACATTGATTGGCTGGTTTGATTTTTGATGGCTTATCAACTCCTTGTGCACGATTGAAATCTATTTTTAGCTTGTAAAATGTTGCTTGCAGTAGACGCTTTCCCAACCGTTAAAATACAATCTACAGCTCAGTCTTCATTAAACATTTTCAGGTTGACAAAAGAATATAGTTAATTAATATAGAAAATAACTAAAACTATGGAAAGACTCAGAAAACACTGGGGACATCTGTTGGACAGTGATCAGTAAATTCGTTAAATTGCCTGCATATCCCAGGTTTTATTGTATTTATTTAAAATGTTTCGTGCCTTCGAGACGTGAGCAATCTTTTCCTTATTATCTGTGAAATGCCAAACGTTCTTAGAAAAGATAGTGGAGTGGCTTCCCGTTGCCTTCTTAACGTTTTAGGAATTCAGTTTTCATTCATTAGACTGGTTGCCACCTAAAGTGCGAAAATATAGTCTACTCTGCTAATTAGCTCATACTGTGATGTGGTGGAATTTAAATTCATACCTTTCTTTAAAGTGTGTAAAAGTAAATAAATCAGTACTTGAACCCTGCTCGCTGATATCACATTCTTCATTGATAACCGCTACTCTATGGGCATATTCACGGTATAAATATCAGTTAGTCAAGTGCCATACTTCATACACGCATGGCCGATGATGCCTGGAAAGAGATATGACTGACTAGACAGAACACTTTCTCGGAGTAAGTTACCATTACTTTCTTCGGTAAACATGTCTATAGATCCCAATCTTGCCAAACAAGTCTATAGATCCCAATCTGTTCTGCTATTTAAACCATATCTAGAGAGAGAAAAGACGGATTAATAATTTTTCTAAGAGTCTTTGCACGTAAGTGAATGCAACGAATTGAACTGGAGCTTGGCTCTCAGATTTCTTGTTCCGAGCCGATATCCACTACACAACCACACCCATATTCGGCCTAAATGCGTTTGCTTTTTGTTCCATTATTTCCTGATAGAGTTTGTGTGCAAAATTTCCCAGCTTTATTATTTCTGAAATCTTTAGTTTCATATCACTAACGAAACCTGTTATGAGTGTTCTCTGTTGAGTGTTAATTTATCTAATGCTGAGAAGAAATGATAGCAAGCGACAAATATATGTGCGGCACTGCACTTTATCCCCTTGAAAGTGGTATAAGGCAGAAGTAAAGATGAAGTTTTTGGAGGTGATTTGGTTTGAAATAATACAGAAAAAGGAAAAAGGTTAAGCACCCACCTAAACAGTAAAAGATAACCCTTAATGTTTGAATGAATAAGACAGAGTAACCAAGAAATAGAAGATCAGATTTCTACAAAAGTTTAACAATAAAACGATTGTCGGGCGTTCTGATCACCTGATGATGATAATGCTGATATATATATATATATATATATATATATATATAGTTTTTGTTAAATAATTTAAAAGAACGAGTACTCAGTTGTATCAGAAACGGTACAATACACTTATATTGCAGAGTGTTTGAATATTTTAAATTTGAAAATAGGTTATTTCCGCAACCTAGATTTCAGCCTTTTAGTATCTTTGGGATATATATATATATATATATATATATATATATATATATATATATATATATATATATCCCAAAGGTATTTGGAGGCAGATAAAGCACGTGTTCTAATGTAAGAAACTGTTTAAATTAAAATGTTAAATTTTTTATTATTATGGTATATTCACATCTTTAATATTAAGTAAAATGAACCGACTATTGGAACGATACGTGAGTAAGGCCGTCCAAAGGAAAATAGAGAACATTTTTTATCGAAATATATGTAGAGATCTTTCAGCAATAAAAAGCCACTACACTAAAGTTTTTCAATGTTCTGAGCTTTGATCCGCAGCGGTAATCTCTGTAAAAGTATTCTATTTAAAATTGAGAAACCTTTTGTTGATTCCGACATCTTGAAAGAAAAACAAGTTGTAATTTGTGCAATATATTTTTCTTTCTCTGTTGTGTTTCCAAACAGCGCAAGAGGACCCAGAAAGCACTACCACTCAATGTCTTGAATGTCATCAGCCGCTGCGTAACGTGCTGTATAGATATAATAGCAACTTGATCACTTCTGGACATTATTACTCTAACAGAAAATATTATTTCTAAATCAAATGAACTTACTTTTCTGATATTTGCATAACAAATGAAAATATATCTACTTTTCTTCTATGCATAATGAGGCTAGGTAAGCTTATAAACAATATACGTAAACAAAAATTACTTATATATCTAGTTTTAAACGAATTTCCAATGTCAGTAGACCTTTGTAATTATCGCAACATTCTAATTCCATCAATCGATTAGTCATATAGTTTTGATAGTGTAGATTAATGCATTGACATATACTTCAAAACACAGACTGACTTTTTGTAAAAATTTGATAAGCTGATGTATAATGCATGTCCGAAACTAACTGCGCGGCCTTGATGTAAAGTAAGACTACTTAAATGACTTTTCACTTACCTTATGTTATCTTCGCTATTCAGGGTTATTGTTCTTTCTACAGAAAAAAAAACTCTGAAAAAACACCAAATAATGCCTTCACCAAACTTCAAAGTCGATAAGACTAAAACAGCACTGTTAAGTAAAAAACTAACTTCATTAATTCTCTTAACGCTTCATCTCTATCTTGATACCGATCACTTTATGAGCTTGCTTGCCTAAAATGCCTTATTACCAGTAAAGTATTTCAAAAACAGCAATTTCGGCACTAAGCAGCATCACAATTTTACACAATATATATATATATATATATATATATATATATATATATATATATTTACGCTCTCACACCCTGATTGAGCACTCTGGAGGAGGGATAGACTTTGAAAAACATAGCCACTCTAGCGTGAACGCATCACTCATTCATTAAAAATGAATTGGAGCACCTGACTGCTGGGCGCGTAATATGATATGCGCTAAAAAAGACTGCCTTCTTCCACCGAAAGGCCCAAGGGTAGAGTCGCCGACTGACGCCAGTTCGGTCGGGTTTCGAGTCTGGGTTAGGGAGCAATAGGAGTCTAACCGTACTGATGAGCTGTGATACAGCGAAACAGATCTGTCTGCGGATGACAATCTAGTTGGTGAGAGAAGAATGTAAAAGTACGTCAGGCATTGTGAGAGAATATGTACGTGGCCGAAGTGATTGAGGGGAATGAAATGCTTGAAAAATAAATATTGTTCACTGCACTAACATAAAAATCCTGTGGCACATATCTGTTATCACCAGACAACCATATTCTTTTGTTTATGCAGCACTGATATAGTGGTATTCTGTGTTGATGCGCAGATGCTTTGAAGATGTCACAGAGAACTAACTTTACATTGTAGCTCGATCGGAATGTAGGTTTCATTTCTATTTATTTAAAATAAACTAAGCTTGTTTTCTCTAATCTTAATGGCCACTTTGTTGATTTAAATGTGACGTGTTATTTTGGATATAAACTGAGAGGTTCTTGAAATTTTGAAACTTTTCTTTCGCTTGCATCTTGAAACCGTCTAATAAAAAGGTAGATGCCCTTTATGTTTTGCTAGCTGAAATTCTATATAAAAAAAAACACTACAGATGCAATGAACTTAAAGAAGGTGCTCATTTTTATCTATAATTAGAAGCTTAAAATAATATTTTAATTTAAAAATATTTAATATAACTAATTAAAGAAAAACATATTTCGAATATGAAGACTTTTATTTTATTATGTATCATAAAATATGACTTAATAAAATCAACCTTTATATTATAAACAAACTTCGACGCATTGAACTTACCGCAGTGTCATTGCTGCCAAGGGGTTATCAGCCTCGGGGAAAGTAGGCTAAACAATATACCCGTCCGCTTTAAGTACGTGTGTAAACACACACACACATACACGCACATACACACACATACAAGTTGACGTACCAGCTTATGAAACTGGCCATGATTTTTAGTGCAGGAGGTTTTAATAAGATGTTAAGGTATACATATGGCAAACTACTGCCGTACTTTGAAACTGGTTATATATATATATATATATATATATATATATATATATATATATATATATATATATATATATAGAAACTCGTATTCGAGGATACCAGTCTAACAGAGTGGCTACTTAATCCCCATTATAGACGTATGCACAGGCGCTTTTTTTTCAAAACTCGCACAGACTACTTGTGGTTTATACTACAACTATGCTGTAGTTAACGTTTTTGGAAGTGAGCGCGTTATCTAGCCTGAACCACAGTCTGAAGAAAGCCAGGAAGCTCAGACTCTCACTTAGATGACTTGTGATTTCGAGCTAGCACAATAATACGTTATACATACATACATGCATACATACATACATACATACATACATACGCACACACACACACACACACACACACATATATATATATATATATATAAATATACATATTATCCTTATAGTATATCTATTTATAAATATATTTATTAATGTATATTTAATAATATATATTTCATTTAATTAATATAT